>JAGFPH010027119.1:0-10154 GCA_018207615.1 Philaenus spumarius | reverse complement strand
ATAAAATTTCCCTCATACTGAAAAATTCCCCGACCACGTAGTAAATTACGTTTAAAATAACACCTACAAACGAAAAGTGTTGTAGGTAGGCCTAGTTCTGTATTAGTGGTATATTACATAAAATATATCTGGAAGTTCATTTAACACAATGAAGCACATAATTATAATACCACAACACAAATAACTCTTTGAATAAAATTTCGTGATTCATAATATTATATAATTAGAGAATATTAAAAACTTTCATATAGTAAAGTTTAATAGGCTGCATCTGTTTATTATAAATAAATCGTTTTTTAATAGTTACATTTTTACTTTAATGTTGGTTATAATTTCAACTTTTTTATTGATTTATTAAATGATTTATGACCTATTCTAAAAATAGTTCTAAATTAGGAAATAAATTAGATTATTCTTATTAACAAAAGTACATAATATTATTGTTATGTAAAGGTATTTTTATAAAACATAGTTGGTAATAACATCAGCTGGATTTTGAAATGCAAAACATGGTTTCCGTTTTTCAGCTGTCTACTATAAATTATAAGCCTTTTTAAATCCGTGCTAGTGATGATTGGGGTTATGTTTACTTAAGAGTGTTTTCTATTACATTTTTGTGTTTGTTAGTTTTATTCATTATGTCCCTTTTACAAGAGAAGGTTTTACTTCGAAAAATTAAGAATAGAGAAAAAAAGAAATTCAATTTTTTGAAGTCAAAAGAACAGGAATTGTCAAGTAAGTTGACTTTGAGGTTAGACATACACATGTCCTGTCCTTTGACACTAACACTGCAGTATCAATAGTTTGGTTATTATAAGGATATTCTTGTAATGGCCTAAACTAAATAAGACAATGCTATAATTATATTTTATATATTTGTATACCTAAATAATTATTTAGAAATCTTATATAGGTTAATATACTTAGGCTAGCCTACATAGCCTAGCCTACCTTTGTAAAATTGTAAATAGTAGCCTAGGCTATTGAAACATACTAATAATAGAGGCGTAACTTTACTATTCGACTCTAACCTAATATTTTTGCAGACAATGATGTTGTTTTACATTCTACTGTTAAATACAGGTAAACATACTGTGACTAAATAGGTTAGGTTAGAACCTTTTAGGTATTTTTTTAATTATTATTTTTGCATTTCTGTTAGCTCTAGGTTAGTCTAGAGTCGAATAGTAAAGTTGCGCCTAATAGACTACTTTTAAAGCAAAACTGAAAATGTCCAATATTAATGTGTTAAGCTATTTTTCTAATATTTATATATAGGCTAGCCTAGAGGCAAAATTTACAAAAGGTACCTTCTACCTTCTCGTGCAGCAAAGATGTGAGCAAGAAAATGCTCTAGAATATATTATAATATGAAATCTAGAGCACCGGATATGCTTATAAATAACTTTTTAATAATGCCAGCAATCCTTTTTTTGAAGTTTTTCCTTCAATACATGTATTTCACAACATGTGTTTCGGAACTTAGTTCTTCCATCGTCGGGTGGTCAAAACACATTTAAAAACGTTTAACACAATTTATAAAAAACACATACAACACAAACGACACACACGCACAAATAAAGTTCAAACATGTTAGTAGGCTGACGCTGTACAGTGTACTGGTGCGTTATCAACTGATGTATAGGCCTACTTCCTATTTAGCTGGCTTATTAGCTCGAAAGTGGGGGTTGCATCGAACTGTTTTTTGTCATTTAGCAATTTGTCCGGGTGCTCTTGTTCATTTTTGTATATATGTGATATTCTTCTACGCGGTTCATATAAAATCCCCTTTTTCACATTTTTGTAAAATATTTTCATGTTGTGTTCTATGTTTTTATAAGCATTATCATTGTTCACAAGGTGTTCAGCGAATTTTGATTTTTCCGGGTGTCTCAGTGCCTGGATATGTTCTTTATACCGTTTTTTGAAAGGCCGCCCTGTCTGTCCCACGTATAATTTGTCACAAGAACTGCAGTTTAACCTTTATATTATACCGGTATTCATGAAATTGTCTTGGTTTGAGGTTTTGTTGCTATTTTGTGTATGTTGTAGGTTTGAGTTGGTTTTGTAGGCTATTTTGTAGCCTTGTTGTCTGAAAACGTTAACAATGGTATTGTTAAATTTAGGGTTGTGCTGTAACTACGAATTTATTATCTTGTTTTGTATTTGGTTTGATACTATTTCTATTTTGTATCATTTTTCTATGAATTGTATCTACTATTTTTGGGTTGTGTAAGTTTTTTTGGGCAATGTATTTTATTAAGTTTAGTTCTTCTTTGTAATCGGCTTTATCCATTGGAACTGATACGGTATCAGTCTATTGATCATGTAGTTGTAAGCTGCCATTTTATGTGTTATTGGGTGATTGGATGTCTCGTGAATGGTTTGGTCTGTATTTGTGGGTTTTCTGAAGATTTTGAACTTGTGTTGTCCTTCTTGTTTTGAAATTGTTAGGTTCAGATAGTTTATTGAATTGTTCTGTTCTGTCTCCTGTGTGAAGTTCAGGTTATGGTGTGGGGTATAGGTGTAGGCCTATATTGTTCATGAAATTGCTCAATTCTTGTATTTGCCTATTACTGCCCTTAAACAACATGATTATGTCATCAACATATCTGTGGTAATATATGATATTATCACTGAGCTTGCTTTGTTTTGTTAGGATGAAGTGGTTTTCAATATGATTAAGGAAAGTTTCAGCGAGAATTCCTGATATGGGTGAGCCCATGGGGATTCCTTTGCTCTGGCTGTAGTAATGTCCGTTATGTTCAAAACAAGTAGTAGCAAATTTACCCCCCAAATATTACCAAAAAACGAGAAAAATCTAAATTTCTCAAAAACGGCTCTAACGATTTTGATCAAATTTGCCTTATTTGTAGCCCCTAATGTACCCTACCATATGCAAAAAACAGCATCTTTCTAAAAATTCTCGTTTAGGTAATAATAATAATAATAATAATAACTGATTTTTGGGGGGTTTTGGCCAAAAAGGGGCTTGTTTTGCAAAATTCTTAAAAACTACTTAACGGATCGGAAAGAAATTTGCTATGTAGCTTCCTCTAGAGCCATAGCTGTGCTCACTAAGAAAGGTTTTAAAAAAATTCGACATTTTAGGGGGATTTGGGGGGGTCAAAGTTACTAAATCACAATTTCTTTAAAACTACTGAACGGATTGGAATAAAATTTGGTATGTAGCTTCCTCTAGGGCCATAGAGGCTCACTAAGAAAGGTTTTCAAAAAATTCTAAATTTTATTGGGGATTGGGTGGGTCAAAGTTACTAAATCACAATTTCTCTAAAACTACTAAGCGGGTTGGAATGAAATTTGTTATGTAGCTTCCTCTAGGGCCGTAAGTGCTGATAGGAAATGGTTTCAAAAAATTCGAAACTTTAGTGGGTTCAAAGTTACTAAATCACGATTTCTCTAAAACTACTTAAAGGATTGGAATAAAATTTGGTATGTAGGCCTAGCTTCCTCTAGGGCCATAGGGACTCACTAAGAAAGGTTTTAAAAAAATTCGAAATTTTAAAGGGGTTTGGGGGGTCAAAGTTACTAAATCACGATTTCTCTAAAACTACTGAACGGATTGGAATGAAATTTGGTATGTAGCATCCTCTAGGGCCGCAGGTGCTGATAGGAAAGGGTTTTAAAACATTCAACATTTTAGGGGGGTTTGGGGGGGTCAAAGTTACTAAATCATGATTTCTCTAAAACTACTAAACGGATTGGAATGAAATTTGGTATGTTGCTTCCTCTAGGGCCGTAGGTGCTCATAGGAAATGGTTTCAAAAAATTCGAAACTTTAGGGGGATCAAAGTTACTAATTCACGATTTCTCTAAAACTACTTAACGGATTGGAATAAAATTTGGTACTGTATGTAGCTTCCTCTAGGGCCATAAGGGCTCACTAAGAAAGGTTTTTAAAAAATTCAACATTTTAATGGGGTTTGGGGGGTCAAAGTTACTAAATCACGATTTTTCTAAAACTACTGAACGGATTGGAATGAAATTTGGTATGTTAGCTTTCTCTAGGGCCGTAGGTGCTGATAGGAAAGGGTTTTAAAAAATTCGAAATTTTAGGGCGGTTTGGGGGGTTAAAGTTACTAAATCATGATTTGTCTAAAACTACTGAACGGATTGGAATGAAATTTGGTATGTAGCTTCCTCTAGGGCCGTGGGTGCTTATAAGAAACGGTTTCAAAAAATCAAAATGTTAGGTAGGGTTTGGGGGGGGGGGGGTGAAAGTTACTAAAACTCCCCATATTAAATACATAGGGGAGAGTGGGGCAGTTTCATACAGCTGGGCACTTTCATACAGTTCAAATTTCCCGCCTCTCACTGAAGCAAGAAACTCACTGCTCAGGCTACACATGGTATTCAGTGAATACTACTTCCTGTAAGACTTTCAGTGACTCAAGTGCTGGCAAACAAAAGTTATCAAAGTTTTTCTGTTTTTTGTTGAGAAAGTAAATTTTTTGGTGGAGAAAATCTGAGGTAAGTCAAATTTAATTACATTTTTTCAATTGTTCTTGCTATTGTATAATAACCTTATATTTAAAAGCTACTTGTGTGAGAAGTAGTACACACCAACTCTAACCTACAAAAAATCCACATGTTAATTTCTGACCTAGCTACACTTGGGACACTTTCATACAAAAGCTTAGGGGCAGTTTCATACATTGGGGGCACTTTCATACAAAACTAATATGGGCTTGAAGTAATGGAAGCTTTATAAATATTTTTTGCTTTATATGAATTTCAATATAAAGTTTAATTTTGTTTAATCATATTACACGGTTTAATTTTGTTTCAGGGTAATATGGTGAGGAACTACATAAAAAGAACAAATAGAGCCGAAATAGACGAAAATGCTGTTGCAGCGGCTATTAATGATATCGTCAATAAAAACTATTCATATCGAAGTGCAGCCACAACTCATGGAGTTCACTTTGCAACCCTTCAATATAGGATGAAAAAGTTTTTAGGAAAAAATCAAAGAAGCGAAATGGAAGGCGGTGAAATACCAGATCTTCCAGAAGCAGTTCCAGAGGTTGTTTCGAAATACGCTACAAAACAAGTGTTTACACATGACCAAGAACGAATGCTGGAGGAGTACCTTATTAGAAGTTCGAAAATGCAATATGGATTATCATATAAACAATTGAGGGAATTTGTATTCCAGTATGGTGAAAAATTAAAATTAACTATACCAACTCCATGGACAAAGAATAATGCTGCTGGCATAGATTGGACAATTGGTTTTATGAAACGACACCCTCAATTATCACTGAGGAAGGCAGAGAATACAAGCTTGGTTCGAGCTTCTAGCTTTAATAAGACAAATGTGTCCAACTTTTTTGATAATTATGAAAGGGCTCTTTCTATACATAACTATTCTCCAGACCGCATCTTAAATATTGATGAAAGTGGTATAACTACAGTCATGACAACTCCAAAAGTTATAGCTAAAACTGGCACAAAACAAGTAGGACAAACTGTTTCAGCCGAAAGGGGTCAACTTGTTAATTTTATCGGCATTGTTGATGCTGCTGGAAATACGTATCCACCTGTCTACATTTTTCCTAGGGTAAATCGTAAGGATTATTTTACTGCAGGAGGTCCTAAGGGAAGCCTAGGCCTTGCCAACATTAGTGGTTGGGTTAACCCTTTGGCGAGTAAGCACGGAAATTTCCGTGCTATGACACAGGCATTATAGGAGTATGGTAATTACGCTAAAATATACCCTAAAGGAGTGGGGGAAAAAAATTTTACTTTTGAACAAAAGACATTATATTTGATTAAAACTATAAGAAAACATATACAAAATATTGAAATTATGATTATTTAAAGTTATTTACAGTTTTAAAATTTTTTTAGTGTATGATATTGTTCAAAACAAGGATATATAGGCCTACAAAGGGACAAATAAATCCAAGTTATAACAAATACTAATACTATATAATTTCACTAAAACATAAATAACAAATAAAAACTACTTCAACAAAACAATGACAACAGAACCGTTTGTTTACAAAGACAGCAACAGATGACTGACCTTGTGAAGCTAAAAGAGCGCGTAAAATTGACGGGTTGTTACACATGTCGCGCTGTCACGCTAGACCTCACCATTCCCGCTTCCCCCTCTCAAGTAGGCGTAGCCTATACTATAAGCTAATATATTACAAAATATAATATTTAAATATTATTGCTTTTAATACTAATAGCTTAGGCCAACTTTTAAATTATTAAGTGTGTTACAATACAGTTAAATAACTTTACTATACTAACAGAGAGAAAACAATGTTTTATTACAAAAAAACTTTTGCAGAATGTTGAAATAAAGAAGTAAAATGTCAAAATCAAATAAGTAAGTGAAAATCCAAAAGAAAATTCATTAAATATAACGTTTTTATACTAGATAATGATTTTTTAAATAAGTTTTTAAGCAATTATAGAGTCCATGCTCAAAAACGGAAATTTCCGTGCTTACTCATTTGGGAACACACGGAAATTTCCGTGCTCACTCATTTGGGATCAAAATGATCACTCGCCAAAGGGTTAATGGCCCTAACTTTTTTGAGGTTATTAAACATGTACAAAAATTAACAAATGCAACAAAAGATAACCCTATTTTAATACTATTTGACAATCATGAAAGCCATTGTACGTTAGAAACTATTATGTTTGGACGAGAAAATGGAATGACATTCCTAACATTTCCTCCCCATTGTTCTCATAAACTCCAACCTCTCGATGTTGGCGTCTTTGCTCCATTCAAAGCCTATTGCAAAGAATCATTTAACACTTGGATTTCCAATAATCCCGGTAAAACAATATCCATTTATAAAATTGCTCAACTTACTCGGGAGCCTTATGAGAAAGCTTTCATCAAAGCAAACATAAAGTCGGGTTTTAGAAAAGCTGGTTTATCGCCAAAAAATTGTATAATCTTTAATGATGAAGATTTTCTTCCATCTTATGCAACTGATCGCCCTGTGCCTTCAGCTCTGGTTGATAATATACCTGATTGCGCTCAAGATGACAACTTTGGTAATGAGGGTGTATCACTTCCTTCTACCAGTCTGTTATGTTCTAATGTAGAACCGAATCTTCCTGTTACTGATTGCCAAAGCACTCCTACAAAAATATCAGATCCAGAGAATAAGCAACAAGGTTTATCAGAAGTAAAAAATTATAAAACCCCAAATAAAAGTGAGGAACCTGAGACCCAAAGTGATTATTTTGAAACCATCACTCCAGAAAGTGTGAGACATTTCCTCAGGCTTCTGCAAGAAAGTTAGATCCAAGTAGGCCTACAGGTAAACCTAGAGGAAAGGAACCAGGAAAATCCCGAATACTTACGGAGACTCCAGAGAAGAATAGGATTGAACACGATAAGATGGTAAAACTGGAAAAAGAGAAGAAGAAAGCTGAAAAGGAAAAGAATCGTGCTGAAAAACGTAAAATGAGTGAGGCAGGCAAAGAAGAAATCAAAAAAAGAAAGCTTAAACTTAGTCCTAAAAATAATAAAATATGAGTATGAAAAAGAATCAATTTAGAAAGAAACTTGCTTATGATGACAGTGAGTCCAGCTGTGGTGATCAATCAGTTTCAAGTGGTCAGAGTAATTTAGTTGTGGAGAGTGACGAAGATAATAGTAACGTAGAATTAATTGATCCATCTATCACCAATTTAGATAAGAACGATTTTATATTAGTTGAATTTCAAGGAAAGAAATCTACAAAATATTTTGTTGGCCAGATCCAGGAAAAAATAACTTTAACGGACTTTGAAGTAAAAATTTTTACGAAAGACTGGTAAAATTTAAATTTAAATTAAATAAATTTAACTTTTCATTGAATGAAGATGTCAGTGATGTAATGTTTGATAGTGTAGTAGCTAAACTACCACCTCCAACCAAATGTGGAGGAACCGAGGAGCATTACTGTCATTTTCTTTTGATGTTGATCTAACCAAGTTTAATATTGGCTAAAAATAAGACTTTTTATTTGATGTGTTGTACAATGAACTATATTTAGACTCAAGTATACATGTTCATTCATTTTAAATATATGTTACAAATATATTGTGTTTTATATAAATATATATAAATCATGTTTTGAGCATGTGTTGGTTGTTTTTTTACCCATGTATGAAAGTGCACCATCTAAGTATGAAACTGCCCCAACTTGGGGTAGTTTCATACAAAGTGCAATGACTTGGAAAATAAATTATAAAAATGTTAAAACTTAGACTATTAAAAGGAAAAAAATACCATGAAATAAATTATACTTCATTAATGCTAGGTACAAAGTTTTAATAAATTTCTTCTGTTAATAAGGTAGAATTAAATTTTTAAAGTTGAACTTGTTGATTTTGTATGAAACTGCCCCACTCTCCCCTAGTGTAATTTATATTCATTGATATAATATATTTTTTGTTAATATACATTTAACTTTGATTTGTCTATCCATGCAAAGCTAGTATAATAATATAATATGGATGTGTGTTACATGCATCTAATATTTTCCATGGTAACATTTTCCTACTTTTGAAATTCTAAATAAACATCTCCTATGCTACTCTTGGGAAGTTATAAAGTTTCAACTGGGAGAAAGTATGTGGCAGTTAGATAACTACCGTTTACCGTGGCAGATGCTACCGTTTATTTAACTTTTCACGGCGGTCTGTATCGTATTTTCTTTTTGCGTCTAACTGTTCTTCACTAAGCTCTTCTCTTCCTTTGTCTTTCTTGTGCTAGTTCCTTCTGGCACTCATATTTTTCTGCAGCTGTCGTTTTCTTCGCACAAGCCATTCTTCTATTTTTAGCAAAGCAATAGGTCCTTCTAAAACAAAACAAGACAGAAAAAACTGCAAAACAAAAACCAACTCCATTCGTTTTCCTGTTCTAAATCTAAAAGTAAGTTATTTTTTGTTGATTAATATTGCTTATTTTGTGTTCTGTTTCTATTTTAAACGTTTTAGAAAATTAATGGTAATAAATATTACAGTATTCTAGTTTTTAATTGAGTTATTATTTTAAAACTATTTTAAATTGCCTATAAAAGGTGATTAATTTAAAATAATATAATTGGATTAAATCACATGAATTTCTAGGAAAAAAATATTAAATATCTGTTGTTTGTTTAAAAATTAATATAATAATTCCAGACAAAACATAAACAAAGTATATAATTACTAAAAGTGCTAAACAAACAAAATGGTCACGTAATACCACGGCAGTCACGCTACCGATTTGTACGTGACCGATTTGTAATATCAAGTAAATTTTTTTTTTTTTGGGGGGGGGTTTAAAGGCGAAAAACCTGGGTGGTTATCATCGCCTGGATATCAAGTAAAACTCAGTGAATTAGCATTAATAGGTAGCCTAACATAGGTTGGCCTTATTGCGTTTAGGATAAAGACAACCAATTCACAACTAACTAGACATGTTGGTTACTGCAATATTTTAATATATACTTAAACTATTTACGTGACCATTTTGTCATGCAATTAAGGGTCGGCTCTAGTAAAACAGAAAGCAACCTGCGACTCCCTATAGCGGCGGTAGGTTACGCGGACATTGCTCATCCTAAATCCATTTAAAACCCGCAATTATTCAAATAGCGTTTTTTAAAAAACACCAAACTCTTGGGGACAAAATTCTTCATCCGAATGGCTTGGTAATTTTTCGCTATAACTAATAGTTACAACGTAAAAAATATTTAAAATCACCCTATAGCGGCGGTAGGTTACACGGACATTGCTCAGCCTAAATCCATTTAAAACCCGCAATTGTTCAAATAGCGTTTTTAAAAAAATACTAAAATCTTGGGGACGAAATTCTTCAGGCGACTGGCTTGGTAGTTTTTCGCTATAATTAATAGTGACAACATAAAAAATTATTAAAAATCAATGTTTTAAATTGTTAATAAATATTAAACAAAATATTTTTCTTAATTTTTAAAAAGCCATTTGCATGCATATTGACCATAGCTTTAAAATGACATATCGTTTATAATTTTCCGATAAAAAATAAAGGAAAAATTTGGATTTTAATTTAACATTGGTCTTATGGAGTATCAGCCAACATGGCCGACAGCTAGAGCCGACCCTTAAGGTACTATTATTACTTACCTTAAATTTAAGTGTTTTTT
>JAGFPH010027117.1:0-10155 GCA_018207615.1 Philaenus spumarius | reverse complement strand
ACACTTAAACATGCTTTAACAAAATTACATAACTAGGAATCACAGAACCTGGTGAATTGTCATCATGGATAGTTCCAAACGGAATCAGAACACTATTTATTCCTTTAGTATGTACTTTCAAAATATCAAATTGACTACAGTACTTAAATTTTGGAAATAATAAACAAACATATTTACATTAAATAAACATAAATGGTCAATAGTTTTGTTATCATGTGCTTTCTCAATACCTACATTAAAAGTAAAGTGTAGTATTTGTTGCAAATAATATTCCTAACATTAATAAGTCTCCTTTTAGAACTTACAAAATCATAATGGTTTGTAATTGATATTAGCTAAGTTATAGGATTATTATTTTAAAAATAATACTCAACTTGGAAACTAAAAAGTAATGAGCTTCCTGTGGACTTTAAAACATGTACCCACTTAAAATAAGTCTGTTTAATGGAATATATAATTATATGTAAAAGGTTGGACAAACGTCCTGCATACATTCAAATATCCCAGATTTTAGTTGGTATATCGAGGTGATAGACAAATCAATGGCAAGCTCTTGATTGGGGTTATGTACAAAATGTGCCAACAATTATTTTTCATATAAAGAGTGGAACAGTATAAATAATTTTCCAACCCCACTGCTTAAGTGTAAACATATCAATGTTACTCCTCCCCCACTGTTGCTCTTAAAAGTCTCAAAATTTTGTTTAAAACTAAATCTATCTTTTACAAAGAGATTAAGACAGTACAAGGAATACATATTTTTTGCATGCTTATTTTACTACTATTCAGTCATAATCAATACAAAACTTTTTAAATGACAACTCTTCAAAATTTAAATTTGCCATCTGATGTAAATAAATATATTTTTCTGCATGGGAGTACAAAAATGTGTAAAAATATTTTTATTTTTATTTCAAACCTCTGGATTATTTATTATAAATATATTTATTTGTATTTAACTTAATTTATTCTGTATAGAATAATCCTTGCTATACTCCGTTCAGGGATTATCTGTAGTGAAAGTGGGACCTACGACTTTATTCTAGCCTCATACTGACTGACGGATTCATTGCGGTCCAATCACCCCGATTCGCATGCAGTCAGGAGATGCGGTAAATCAGTTAGTGTCGTGCTGCTAGTCTAGGTTTTTGTTAAACAAAAGAATTTCACGTCTTTTTAAATGTAATTGGTTTAGTGAACCACCTTACCCAATACCTCCTAACTTAACCCTCTATGTGGCAGACCCCATTATAGTCTTGCTGGAACTGTTTTGATTAGTTGTTCTAATTTAGTGAAATAAGTTTATAAAATACGGTTATTTAAAATTGTCGAGTATACTGTTCAATTATACAATTTATTATAATAAAATTTCATTTTCAGGTATAGCATATATCAATAAATTCCTATTTAAAATAGGCCTGATTTTTTTAGCAGTTTTGTAGTAGCAACATCCAAATTTGGTGTTCTCTGAACAAAATTTTTTAAATCTATATATCTTTTATGCACTTCTATTTAGAACTACATTAAAAACGTTTGAATATTTTGAACAAAAATACGAAAAATGTTTACTATTTTTTATGTAGGCCTATATAGGATTTTTCCGTTACTGGAAATGTTGTGCTTCCTAAACTAATAACTTTTCAAATTTTACATCAATCGATTTTTAATTTGAATGTATGAATACTTTTGATCTTTTTCTACAAAAGAGCTGTTGAAATTTTTTGGATTAGGATATAATTGCTATATTTGGCGAATGTTTGAAAAATGCTTGCAAAAACCAAATCATGGCCTGCTGATCTGGGGAAATAGCATTGATACTTCTAGGATTAAAGAGAACACCGTCACGTCCGGCACTCATGTGAATTAGCCTTTTGCCCGCCCCACAGAGACTGTAGGAGGAGCATACTGCAGACTCTCCCTGGACGAAGTTTATAAGCTAAGGACATGTTAAGCCAAGGTTGTTAGAGAACAAGGTTGACGCATTAGACCGTTTTCGTGGTTCAAGCCAGCCAAGTGCGGTGACGTCACGCAGTGACCGGCCCTCCGATAAGTCGCACTAGCTCAAGCAATGCTTGGCATCTGTTCACACAGTACACATTGTATAATGTTTGTTGATGTGCATATTTGTTGTTGTAATAATGTTGACAGTGCATATCTGTGTTTGTAATATAGACAGCGAATATTTAGTTTGTATTATTATTTTGTCAATTTGCCTTAAATTTGTAAGTGATTACACTTCTCGAATATGGAATGAATACAGTATGAAAACTTCAGCTAAAATGAGACTTAATAACAGTGCTCAATAAACAAATTATCTCTTATTTTTTATATAGCTAAAATACAAATTACCTCTTTAGGGCCGGATTTAGTATTTTGACGCCCCTAGGCCCAATAATTTTTTCCGCCCCCTAGTCTGGTTAAAGTTACTTAAACAAAAACCTTTATTAAACAATTATATCAGGCCTATATGTTAATTGCTTAAACACCATTCCACGGTGCAATTTTATCATTGCAAGTTTTTTGAGTAATTTAGGCTTCTTGGTTCTGGGCTTAACAAAATGCCGTCTTAAAACACTTTTAGTAATTTTATGTATTAAATAGTAAATAGTGAGCTCACGTTTGTGGGACTGAAACAAAACGATCCAACCCGCAGAGCATTCCCGCAACAAAGCATGGCCATTACTATGTTAATAACTTAGGTTTTGTTTAATTTAGTCATTTGTGCAAATAAATAAAACACTCTGTAATACATTATAAAATAGTTTTAATCTCAGAAACACAGCTTACATGAAGTATTTTGATAACGGACACAAAAACTGTGATATAAAGTAAAACTAGATATTTTTAGTTAAGAAAAATAGTTAACTTTACCAATAATTATATTTTGTTCCAATGAACTTCAAAATCAGAATGATTTTTTTTTGTAATCAATTGAAAAAATATGTTAAGTTATGGCTATTTATTTTTATTTCTAGATATTTTAAAAATATTATTTTTCTCTCGGCCGTGCGCCCCCTGGGAGCTTGCGCCCATAGACCCGGGCCTGTTGGGAAATCCGGCCCTGTACCTCTTCTATAACGTAATTAAAGATCCTAAAAGAATTATACTGCAACTTTACATTTACTTTACTCATGATGCCTGTCGACAAATTGAAGCGTCCCAATGAATTTTAAAAAGCAATAACAGGCTCAATAAAAGCTACACATCGTTAAATTTTCTTCGGTCTACGGTTACCAAATTGAACAAACACTTCATATAAACCTAAATAACTAGCGTATACGATATTATAAAATGTTCTTTCCGTTTTGTAAAAGTATTTTTAGTTATATATACATGAATAACAATAATGTTATTATTATTTTTGCTACAGAATCACTAATTATAACTTTGTAATTATTCACTGTACATGGACATGGATTTTATTAAGTAAAATTAACTAAATAGAAACCTACACAAACAAGAAATTAAAGAAAAATGATTACTGTATTATAATTGAAACATTTTTTGTTACATATCTATACATAAAAATAAAGTTGAAGTGTCTGTGATTTCGAAATAAGCACTTTTACTTTCTCACTATACTATAGTATAGAGAAAGTATAGTGGTCGCAAAAAAATCGATATCGAGATTTTTGTGGAAATATCCGTTTTGGAACCCCCGAGTCCAAAAAGTGTGTTTTTTTTACAAAATGTCTATCTGTATGTCTGTCTGTATGTATACAAAGGTAGAGAGAAATCTTTTCGATCAATTTCAAACAAATTTGCACCAAACATATCAATTAGGCCTGTATAGATGCACGAAAGGTTTTGAAAAATTTTGAAAAAACTCCCAAAAAATCAGTTATTATTTTTTTTTATAAAAAACTGCTCTAACGATTTTTATAAAATTTGGCTTATTCGTAGCTCTTAATGTACCCTACCATATATGTAGCAAGAAGCAGATGGCTGTGCCAGGTCACTGCGTGACGTCACAGCTAGCAGGCATTGTGGACTGCAGGGCGAGGCGGGAATGCGTCAACCTATATACTCTATCAACCTTGATGCTAAGCAACATTCTAGTAAGGATTATTTTAAACAGTCCAATAAATTTAAATACTAATAAATATGCTGTAAAAACACTTGTCAATCAGCGCTTTTCTTTGTAAATGCAAAATAAACGGTTCCAGATAACTGCCACATACTTTCTCCCAGTTGAAACTTTATACCTTCCCAAGAGTAGCATAGGAGGTAGTTAGGGAAATAGTTAGGGAGCATTGCAAAAGTAGGAAAATGTTACCATGGAAAATATTAGATGCATGTAACACACATCCATATTATGTTATTATTATTATTTAAACTATTCGATTTCGAACAAATTTGCACAAAACATGTCAATTAGACCTGCAAAGATGCACGAAAAAAAGTTTAGAAAAATTTTGAAAAACAACCCCCTTTTTGGCCAAAAACCCCTAAAAATCAGTTATTATTATTACCTAAACAAGAATTTTTAAAAAAGATGCGATTTTTTGCATATGGTAGGGTACATTAAGGGTAAGGGCTACAAATAAGCAAAATTTTATCAAAATCGTTAGAGCCGTTTTTGAGAAATTTAGTTTTTTCTCGTTTTTTGGCAATTTTTGGGGGGTAAAACCCCTTAAAAATCTTAAGTTTGAAAAAATGAAAAAACACCTGGGGATATTCCAGAACTACACCTACATACCAAATTTCATCAAAATTGGACCGTTGGTATGGTCTCCAACTCTGTACACATCCTTACAGACACACAGACACACGGACAGACATCACAAAAAAAACACTTTTTTGGGTTCAGGGAGCACCAAAACAAATAATTCCACTAAAAATATTTTTGGGTTCAGGGAGCACCAACACAGATAATTCCACTAAAAATATAAATTCTAAAATCTGGACGAAAACAATACTTTCTCCATATACTACGTAAAAAGGCGGAGAAAGTAAAAGGAGTGCTCTCATTAATGCTTTTCATATATTATTACTGTTTCATAATGAATTAAGATGTAAACATTTATTCCTCATAACTTAGTATTTAAGTAGAATTAAAAGATTCTGTTTTTTCTAAAATAAAGAAATATTTATGATTAACTTTAGGGGATGAGCATTGTTAAGTAAGTACACATATAGAAAAAAATAAAACAAACACTAACTATTCTTCTTAACTATCTATATATATAAAGCTGAAATACCACTGACTCACTCACTCATCACATTATCTCGAAAACCATGCCTCCAGAAATGTGAAATTTGGTACACATATTGCTCATAGGCGCTACAGGCGCACTAAGAAAGGATTTTAAAATATTTCACGTTTAAGGGTTGGAACAACCTCTAAAAAATATTGTTTGTTTTATATCTCAAAAACCATATGGCCTAGGAACGTCGAATTTGGTAGCCTACACATGTTGCTCATAGGTCATAGAAGTGCACTAAGAAAATTTTTTGGAATATTTCGCGTTTAAGGGTTGAAATTACCCCTAAAAACCATAAATATTGGTTGTTTTATATCTCAAAAACCATATGGCCTAGGAACATGGAATTTGGTACACATATTGCTCATAGGGGCTAGAGGCACATTAAGGAAGGATTTAAAAATATTTCGCATATAAGGGTTGAAACAACCACTAAAACCATAAATATTGTTTGTTTTATATCTAAAAAACCATATGGCCTATGAACGTGGAATTTGGTACACATATTGCTCATAGAACCTAGAGATGCACAAAGAAGGGGTTTTAAAATATTACGCATATAAGGGTTGAAACAACCCCTAAAACCATAAATATTGTTTGTTTTATTTCTAAAAAACAATATGGCCTATAAACGTGGAATTTGGTACACATATTGCTCATAGACCCTAGAGGTGCACTATGAAATAATTTTGAAATATTTCGCGTTTAAGGGTTGAAACTACCCCTAAAACAATAAATATTGTTTGTTTTATATCTCAAAAACCATATGGCCTAGGAACGTGAAATTTGGTACATATATTGCTCACAGGCACTAAAGGTGCAATAAGAAAGGATTTTAAAATATATGGCCTTAAAGGGTTGAAACAACTCCTAAAACTATACATACTGTTTATTTACTTTCCTTAAAGCTAGAAAGCTGAATTTTTGTACATTTATTTCTTAAAATCACATATAAAAAGTAAACCAGTTTTACTTCTTGTCACGTTCTTCTAAGGGGTGGAAATGCAGTAACAACCCCTAATACAATTAATATTAATTTTTATACTTTCCTGAAAGTTAGAGAGCTGACATTTTGTACATTAATTTCTTACAAAATGCATATAAAATAAACCAGTTTTACACTTTGTACCGTTCTGCTAAGGGATTGTAAAAGTAGTAACAACCCCTAAAACTATAAATATTAATTGAATAACGTTGAGGAACATGAAATTTGGTACACATATGCTCATAATCACTAGATACGCACTAAGAAATAACTTTAAAATATTTGGCCTTTAAGAGTTTAAACAACCCCTAAAAATATAAATGTTGTTTGTTATACTTTCCTTAAAGCTAGAAAGCTAAAATTTTGTACATTTATTTCTTGAAAAACACATAAACCAGTTTTACAATTTGTTAAGTGCTGCTAAGAGGTGAAAATGTGATAACAACCCCTAAAAACTATAAATATTAATTGGTTTTATTTCCCTAAAGCTAGAGATCTGAAATTTGGCATTTATTAATTTTCAGAAAATATTTAAATGCGTAAAGCTGATCAAATATATCCCGATCTATGCATGTGCATATTAAAGTCATACCTGTTCGATCAGCAACATCCAGCTAAGACTGTGATTTATCAGTCTGTAGATTTAGCGGTTGAAAAAGAAGACGCTCTACACCCTGAATTCTTTATTTTTAATTGATTTAAATTATTCAGCAAACATACCTTGACGAAGTTAATTGACGGGCAGCCAATGAAAAAAACATACCAAAATATTTGGAAATGCATGTAATAATTCACTTTCGTGAAATAAAAGATGAAAGAAAATGAGGGGAAAATATTACAATTGTGTAACATAGTGATGCAAAACAATTCCCCGTAGCGAAGCACGGATATTCAGCTAGTTCTTTATAACATAACAGTCATCTTCTTAATACTACAGTACTTTAAATTACATAATAAGTATGATACTTAGTACTTCACACAACCTACTATAATGCCAATTTAGATTAATGTCACATAATCAGAGTCAAAGTACTGAATGTGGTGTAACCATTTCTTCTACTCCTTACTATCTTTCGTAAAATTATTATATGTTGGCAAATTAAATTAACCTGCAAAATGCCCTCTGTTAAAATTTAGTTTTAGACTAGCAATCTAGGGTAAACACTTTCAGAGTCTTATATTTAATAATCTTGGAGAAAGATTTTTACAACTTTGGCTAATTTTACATTAGGTAGATATAAGGTAATCTTATCACCACTCTAATAATAATTGATAATGATAATAATGGATGTAAAATGAAGTAATAAGTCTATAAGAGTTATAAGAGTAGTGAGAAATCATAGGTATAAATTAAAAATAATATATATAAGGAACATTCCATAATATACGAAGAAAAACTTAAAATAAAAGTTTTGTAATAAAATGAGAGAGGTATATTTTTATACGCGACTAATCTTTTCAATGGAAGACTGAAATAGACCGTTGCGAAAAACCTCTCCTTTTTATCTCCACCTAAGTCATGACCACAATTTGTCAACTGCAGGATCATCCATCTTCTTTTTATGACACCGTTTATACTCCTTTTGCTTTCTATGGAAGATTTAATATGTTTAAGGAAGAACAGAAATGAATTCAAGAAGAGTAAAAGTTGTTTTATTTATTATTCAGTCTAGACGTTAAACTTTACTTGGACAATTTCATTTCATGTATATGCTTTCTTTTGAGAATCTGTAAAATAATGCTACTTCAAGTTCACTCTCTAATCATACTTATATTATAATTAATTATGTATTATTTACTAACCCACCCGCTCCACTCATACAATAGTGAGCAGCATAACTGAACATTGCCTATGATTAACTAAATTACAAGTGAAAAAACATGAACCAAGACCGGGATTTGAATCCATGTTTTTCCTTTCTCCCTCTATACCATACTATATGGAGAAAGTATTGTATTCGTCAACATTTTCGAGTTTGGATTTTTGGTGGAAATATCCGTTTTGGGTCCCCCTGAACCTAAAAAAGTGGTTTTCGGAGTGATGTGTGTGGGGTTGTCTGTGTGGGTGTGTCAGGGTGTGTGTGTGGATGTTATCAGACCTAGAGCCAAAAGCAGTCGTCCGATTTTGATTAAATTTGGTATGGAGGTACTAATCCATGGTATCTACAGGCTTTTTTTCATTTTTGTGAATTTTTTATTTTTAAGGGTAATTTCCTATAAAATAACGGAAAAATCAACTTTTCTTAAAACGGCTCTAACGATTTTGATAAAAATTTTATAATTTATTAGGGACCTAAAGTACTATAAACTATAAAATTTTAATCAGAATCGTTCGAGCCGTTTTTGAGAAAAGTTGGTTTTTCCGTTATTTTATGGATTTTTATGGAAAAATTACTCTTAAAAATAAAAAAAAATTTTATTTTGAATTATTATTCTACTGATGAAAAGGTAGAGTTTGTTATAGTTAATTCTAAATAACCACCTTCTACCCTACTCTTGGGAATTTATAAAGTTTCAACTGGGAGAAAGTATGTGGCAGTTATCTGGTAACATTTATTTCACTTGTAATTTAATTAATTTAACCCTTGCTGAGGAAGCGTGTAAGCAGGTAATTTATTACAAATTAAAAATAATTGCCTATGATTAGGTAAAACTTTTAATTTTACGAATAAAAACAAGAATAATTTACCTGTACCATTACACACAACAAACATTTAATTACTAAAAACCCTTCAGCTCTGTGTATAGTATTACTTGTTGCTGCAGCAACTACAGCCAACTGTGTACATTTTTTTTTGCAATAGTAAAATAAAATTTTCAGTAATAAATTGGAGACAATTTACAGATAAGACATTTTTTTATTAATGTCAAGTTAAATTAAGAGTTCACAAGCCAATTGATATAACAAGTAAGATTTAACAGAAGTATTTTAAATGTGAAAATATTTAGATTTGAATTTCATTTACACAATTACTTAATTCTAATAGTTAACTATTAATAGAAAATCTCAGTAAAAGTATAACTATTCTTCCATAAACTATTATTTAGATAAGCGCTTACTTTTGTGAAAGACTTTATGCAATATTTGTTTATATTAGTTTCTTCACCCCGTTCAACAAAGAGATAATGCTAAACTAAACAATTCAATTACATTTTAGTGTCTGAGGAAAGTGATTTGATACTGGAACCTGATTACAACAGAGCTTTACTTTATGTCCTTAAGGAGAACAATCTTTGCATTCCTAGAAGAAATAAAACTAACAAGCTATAAACTTCTTACATTATCTTTACAACATTTAATTCTATGTTTAGAGAATATAAAATATTTATTTGGCTTTTATTTCAAAGGTATATTTTATGACATCGTTTTGTAAAATAAGATACTTTAAAGGCAAGGGAAATCTGCATTTGAAATATAAACCTTTTAGTATTTAATACACACAGACTCTTGTGCCTAGACTTTCTTTCATGATATGTTTAAAGGGAACATGTTCTTAGAACTAATTAGTTTATATTTCTGCAGTTTACGTGAATGGAACATCTTTTACACTTAAAATCAGGTGAAGCAATCTTCTCATTAGTTATTGGTCATAAAATAAACTCTAACTATAGGCCTACTTTGTCATTAGTAATTGACTTGGATAGTTTGCTTGTATAAGGCCAAAACATTATCTTAGAACAGATGCTGTACCAACTTATAAGTACCAATATAATGACGCCTTTTAACATTTTAAAAGTTATTTTTCATTCAGAGAAAGGCTATATTTTGTTAATACATAAAAAAAATACTTGAAAACTCCTAAAAAACAACAAATTATAATTCCTAAGAAAATAGATAACTAAAATTCAATGAATCTATATATATATATATAATCCAAATACTACTCACTGACTAATCACGAAATCTCAAAAACCACCAAACGGCTTGGAATGCAATTTGGTATGTAGCTTCCTCTAGGGCCCTGG
>JAGFPH010027116.1:0-10155 GCA_018207615.1 Philaenus spumarius | reverse complement strand
GATATCAAAATGGCGACTAGGCGTAGTTAAAACTTGCGCGTATTAAAGAATTATAAACTTTGACATCAATCTAATTAGCGGTAAATTGATATTTTATGGCGGTTGCGCGACATCCCTTGATATCCGACTGCCAATAGCAAGGAAAGGGTGTTATGATTGTAGATGGCATTTTATCGTATTATGAATATAATTATTGCATTGGGTCTAATGCTTGTTGTGAAGAGTTTGTCTGTGTAGTCACTTGGGGCATTCATCTACATCCTAGTATAAAATGACCCAATTAGATTTTTTTTAGTTTCAATATAGTCTTAAAATAAATAGTATTCACGATATATGTTAAGTATTTTTTGGCAGCTAAAATTCTTGAGAACAGTTAAATTATGTTATTGTTTTAAAATGGTTTATTTTTTTTTATATATGAAAAAAATTATGTATTCCTTATGAAAGTGAGTAATAAACTTAAAACACTTAGACAATACATTAACTAAATTATTAAAAGTATTTAATGAGAATTTTTATTAATTTTTAACTAATTATATTTGAGAACGTAATTATTATTAAGTGCAATGAAAGTTATAAACAACATATTGGTGAGAATAATATCATTCGTGCAATACAAAGCATTTACTGTAAAGCCTCTACATCTTCTCATATTTAAGTAGAAATCACCAGTGTCAGAAAAACAACTATGATATGGCATTAAGTTGCGCCTACATACTGTTCAAAATACTTTTCCAAACTTAATGGAACTCAATATTGTGAAATGTACATGTTCATAATACATTATAATGACAAACTATGTATAAACAAAAACATTTTTAGTCACTTATATCTATATTGTACTCTCACACATTGTAGTGTAATAAAATTAATACAAACAACTGATTTGTTAAAATGCTTTCATTAAGGCTTTGTTGTAGCCAATCCAAATTGGAGATATTCTTCAATAATAAGGTCAAACCTAAATGTTTATTGTTTTACCTCAAACGTATCATAAATATCTTAATGCTGATGATTTGTTTTAATGAAATAATTTTGTGTACCACCAAATTTTACCACATTTAATTAACGAATTGGAAATTATTTTTATTTCATCCGAATTGTAAAAACATATTGCAATAAACGAGTATTTTAAATAAATCGACAAATAAATATTTTCTTGAGAAAATTATTACGTTAAGAGTATTTTTAAATTGAACATTACTCTTAAAATTTACTTATACATTATTATTTTGATTCATTAAAGCAGAACATTAAAATCTTTAGCACTAACTATGACGTACGTTGTTTGTAACCAACTTGTGGCTGCGAACACATATATGCTCTCTAAACAATTCACATTACATTATAACGCACTATTTAGCCACTCTGTCTCTTGAGACGACTGCGCCATAGACATTTTCCTGACATTGCCTTTCTGTGTATCCACATCGTCCATTGCTCGTAGCTCGTCCTTACTCAAATGTTCTACCAAGCCTGCTCCGAGTCCATCACTCATCACATTGATCAGAGTACGGAATCTATCCCTGTAACATTATACTCAGTTTTAGTTGAGAGAATTCAATAAGTTGGGATTTGAGATGTTTTTATACATTTATACAGGTTTGATCAAGTTTAAGATAGAAACCACCTGTTATGAATAGATGCCGGTATTATTTTAAAACCTTACGATCTAAAGAAAAGAGTGTCAGGTGGGTAAAGTAACAAGTATTAAGGAGATTTAGGTGTGACGTATACTTTATATAGACCTTCTCTAACAAAACGACACAAAAACAACAAGTGCGACCTATAAGGTCAACACGAATTACTTTAAAGTATGAAATAAATTCATAATAATAATCAGGATCTATAACTGATGCAGTAAACAATTATAAATGCAAGAAGTAGGCCATGATTTCATAAAGCCTTTTATCATTCCATGTAGGTATGCACCAAAAAATATATATACTTCTCACGTTTAGTGTGTATTGGCGTACTTATAGAACCAGAATAATAATTGCTTGTTTATTCATAAACTCTTGTTTAGTATTACATTACTTTATTTAAAATTTTTTAAACAATTATGACAGTAAACTTCAAACTTTTGTAATTTTCTATTGCCACACTAGCATATTACTTTATCCAGAAAATAAGAAAAAGACTTCATTTTTAATTGAACAATTGATTCGTTTTTAATATCAGTCAGCATTATTTCAAATTAATTAGTTTTAAATTAGTGCAGGCAATGTGAATATGTTCTGAGGAATATATCCTAAGAGTGAAACATAAATGAAACAATAATTATATTAGAAACACCTTACTTTTGTTCTTTGAAGGTTATAACTGTATTAAGGTTGTAAAATTAGAAATAATTTTCCAATAGGCTGGGCCTAAATTAAAATTGATTTTAATTATGAATGTCAGTAAACCTTATCTGCTGTTACAACTGGCATTGTATTCAATTGCTTACTATAATAATACATACAAATTGGCTTAATTTGATCTTTTTATGTTATACATTAATTAAGATTCTAAATTTTACTGTATTTTTTATCATTTTTGTTCACAAATTATCAGCAGTTCTGCAGATGTTTGTATAGTTATATCTTTAAACTTTTTTAATCACACTACTGAGCAATTATCTACGATTTCTTTAAAAAACGTAGATCGAAACTAAATAATAATAATTATAATGATACAAATTTTGCACAAATAAAACAATTTTGTTGTTTATTTCAACATAAAAACTAATCCATCTTTTTTTAAATGCTGTAAACTATTGTTACAGTGGTCTTGAAACATATAAATATAATAATTTTTGTAAATAATTTTTGGTTCCATTACATTAACTTCCTTTTCCTGAGAAGTTCAAAATAGTTGGTTTGGCAGTTATGAAACTTTATGTTAAATTCTCTAGAATATACAACAACATAATACATCAACCATTTGAAGAACAATGATAAAGAAGGTATTTGTAGACAAAACGAAAATGTGAAATGTACATCCTCTTACTCTTTAAGATTTCCGTAACATTGATTTTTTATAACAAAAATGTTAACGAAAATGTGGATAAGTTTTACAGATTTTGTAATTAGATATTTTTGTCAAAGCAAAGCATTTCATCTTCTCTGATAAGTGAAACGATATAATGGCGTTTCCCGTGTGTATTAGTAAACTAATATTTAAAGTAAAGACGTTATTAAAACAAGTTATACAACCATACATAATTTACTAATTTTTTTTTTTAAATTTGTAAATATCGAAATCGTATTTCCAATAGAACTTTGAGTTAAACTCCTAGAATGTTTCGATTTAAAATTATTTGTATGATAACGTTTAGGTTTAAGTTTTTTTTTTATGTAATGTAATTTAAAAGTTGGTTTTCGTCAAACTAGAAAATGATTTATTTCGGAACATTTGACATGTAAAAAATACTAAAAATGTTCAAAAGAGTTTTGGTTATTTGATATAGTTTTATTGAATACTCACGTATGTATGAAAAATAGAATTACCATTCCTAATGTGTAACTTTGATTTAGTATTTTCAGTAATTGAATTACTTTTTACATTCAAATGTAAAAGTTCTCAATGATACAATGTAATTTTAATAACACTATAATTTCAAAGTGATAGAAAAAATGTGAACATGAGTTTAAAAATCCTTTTTTTACTTTTTCAATTGTTTTCCGTGGCAATATTTGTCATAATATTATAAGACCTACATTTTGTTGAGTAATAAAATTGTATCCTGTAAAAAATCGTTATCGAAAGAATCAAATTAAAAACTGATAGTACAAATCAAATAAAGGTTAGTTAAGGTTTGTTTAAAAATTTAGTTTAGCCAAAGTTAAGATAAACTTAAGGAAGAAATAAAATTATAATTGGTACGAAATCTCTTTTTTTACAAACCTTTATACAAATTAGTTATAAGCTAAAGTAGAAATTTCATGCAAATCTGCTTGAACGCTTCAAACAAAAATTTATTACTTAGCAGTTACAGCCATATGCGTTGATTAACTTCTTTTAAATTTCAGACGAATATTCCTTGAATGCATTTAAGAGTGTGTAAAAGCATGGATCCAGTGAGTGGAAACAACATTGAAGGCCTATGATATTGCATTGGTAAAACGCTAGACGGTCTTATTAATGACGGTCTTATTTTTAGTTTCCACCATGTCGTGTGTGAACGCGACATTTAAATTTACCGAAAGCTCTAATGTACGGGTTAGTAGGTAACAAAATTTGACCTGATGTTTTACTGATATCAAGTGACTCGACTGAAAAATCATGTTTTTCATCTTGTTTGTAAGCGAATATCTTTAATGAAAGTTTATAATTTACAATTGTTGTAACCTACGAATTATAATTTGTCTTCAACGATTTCCTGCAAATTACAAAAGATTATCTTCAAAATTCTATGAAAGATTAAAGTTATATTGAAGATTGCTTCCTTTAAAACGATGTGTGCAATAACTTTTATTTCTTGAGTCCTTTTTTACGCAGTTGCAAGGATGAAGGGAAAACACTATAAAAAATGAACAAAATATAAATTTTATAATGTAGGTTTTGAGAATATTTGTGAATTTTCATTCATATCTCTAGCTCGATCTTATCGAATCCTGTCGTTTTTTTTTACATTGAGATTTGCAATTATATTACGGATTCCGTCGATATTACAAGAAAACAATATAAACTAAGTCGAGAGAGGTTTATGAAAAGACAAATTCATATTCAGCAAATTTGCATTGTGATTAGAATAAAATGATGCAAAATAATTATCGGATTGATTTATCAGATCTTGTACATTATTGACTTGAAATGATGAAATTATATATTTATTTACCCAGTTCGGTCTCTGCCTAAAATGAAATTAATATGATACCATATTTATGCTTCTAGAATCATTCCTATTAAACAAAACCCTGTTTAATACGAATCTGCCATAAAGATAAGATTGTCGATTTTTCGCTTGGTCTACTGTTCACAGAAGTACTAGTAGAAAATATAAAAAGAAATATATACATATTTTTATCAATAGTAAATTAAACTTAATACATGTTTTTTAACACGATTCAAAATGAAACATACATTCAAGCATTAACTATTGATTGTATGTAACATTTAAATAATAAGTGGGTTTAACTTATAATACTCGATAAATTTCAAGATAGCGGCAATAAGGTCAAAATGTTGTTTTTTTAATTTTTATTTACCATCTCTGAACATTTTTCTGTCGGTAACGAAAGTTGTGCAAAACATTGCTAATGTATATTCTTTCATACAATTTCTGTATTCGTTTGCACATCATAGTCTTTTGTATCATATATATTTATAATTAGTTCATACGGAAAATTTTGAAGATTACTTAAAAATAATTCATTGAAGTACTTACAAAAGCCAGTCTACAGCTATGATTATAGTAACATCTTCTGCAGGAAGTCCTACGGTATCAAGCACCATCACCATAGTAACCAATCCTGCTTGAGGAATACCCGCAGCTCCAATACTGGCCATTGTTGCGGTTACACTATTTAAATAAATTATAATATAATACATAATTTGATAAATCGGTCTTACTCTACTCAATCCTAAAGTTGGTTGGTAGCATCGTTGCTAAGGGTTTTAACAGACTGAAAATATTCTACATATCCACTGTTTTGTGTTGTTTTTCAAAAGACTAATTACTGTACATCTACCTTACAGTAAAGCTAAAATTAATATTATATTATTTTAAAACAATTAACCTATTATGGTTGAATTCATTTGTATAGATAACCATACTCTTCGCACACTAACCACGATCTATAATTTCTTTTGTTTAATTGCTTAGGTTTATTTTTAATTTATGGTAGTAAAAAATGTTAAATTTCTGAAACAATTTACTATGTTCGCAAAGTTATTCTTAAAGAGTTTGCCATTAAGGAATTATAAGAAAAGCTGAAATAAACAGCATTTCTTAGGGCCTGGGTACGTAGACAATATGGATATCAGGTGCCAAGATATAATATATTATAGAGACGCGTACTTTAACGGCACTAGTGCAAGTGGGTGCAAAACAAGGAATAACAAAATAAAAACCACTTAACTTTTCCGGTTTCTTTTTAATTAAAACTTGTTTTCAGAATTATTAAATAATGTTTAAAAATCTAATTATTTTTAAAATTATAATACTGTAATACCATTTAATAATAGAGTAAGGTGCAAAATAAATATATACAGATGTTCCAGAAGTATGGAACTCTGTCTGTAAGTTTTAGACAACGGAAATTAGAAAGATGCAAATTTTGAAACGTCTTTCGATGATCAGTAACAACTTTTACAAACTTTCAATACCACGGCCCTCCTCCCCAGAGGGATCCTGTGTGGGGCAGCTCATATTTCTTAAATGTAAACATTTTTGTTTTGTACTTAAATCACAAACATTTTGATTCCAAGTAAACAACAATGCATAACATTTTGATACGACTACCCTATTCGAAATGGCGGCTGAAAAAATTGTTTGCAAAAATATTGGACAACGAAAGCAAATGTTTGCAACTTAATATAGAAAGATGAAACTTTGGCAATGCCATTTAATTAATGATTAGTAATTATTTTTACAGACATTCAAGGCGGAATAAAACATTACAGGAAAATTAATATACTGACAAAACTAAACTACACTTTATGATAGGGCTATACTAAGAACAAAAATCATAAATTGAATTTTAAGACTTAATACATGAAATAAACCAATTTGCATTGTTTGAGGTGTACATAAAGGATACTTCGCCATAATTTCATGTATCAAGACCTAATAAAAATAAAACTAACAAATTTACTAGTACAACATTTAAAAATATATACAGAGTGTACACAATTTCTTAAATTAGCAACTTAGTCTCAAATTTGACTGGCCGCCATTTTCAATAGGGTTAAGATAGAGACCTCTTGTTTGTGCCATTCTTCTTCATTTATCAAGCCCTTTAATTTGAGATATCACTTGATGGGGTTTGCATTTAAGATTTTTGAATTACCCTCTCAATAATCCATTTTGGTGTAAGAGGTGAAATGGTCTTTTACACCAAAATTCATCTCCCTGTGTCGTATAGACATACCCCGAATCTCATTTATTTATTTCTACTTGTTCGAAAGTTAAGGGGGGATGGGACACCTGGTATATTATTCAATTGTTATCTATATATATATATATATATAATCCAAATACCACTCACTGACTCACTCATCACGAAATCTCAAAAACGACAGAACGGATTGGAATGAAATTTGGTATGTAGGTTCCTCTAGAGCTGAAGCTGCTCGCTAAAAAGGGGGGTTTGGGGAGGTCAAATTTACTAAAAATCCCCATAAGATTTTTTTGTATAGGCGAAAAACCTGGGTGGTTATCATCGCCTTAAGAAATATATAGCACATAATATATTTATTGATATATATTTTTGGTGAATATACATTTAACTTTGATTTGTCTATCCGTACAAGGCCGGATCGGGCCAGCTAGTGTTTTATAAGAACTAATAACGTATAAAGTATGAACTAAATTGTTTTTAATAAACTTAAATAAAGGTTCATTAAATACAACTTACTGTTTCTGGTCTCACCAAGTACCGTAGCTACCAAAAACGTTAACAACTAAAAATAACTTTTGAAAATATTTTAACGAAAAATCTATACTGTTGTACGAATTTTAAGTAAAAATATCAATTTAGGTTTTGTTTTAAATGTTATCATGTAAAAACCATGATCACGTTATAAACAAATCATGATCACGATCATGTTTAAATCATGTTATAAATAGGCCAGTGGGACTAGTCATGTTTTGGCTTTACAATCCGTAAAGATTTTATTGATTTGTTTGTGAAGTCGCATATTATTATTATTTTTTGCTAAACGTGTATAATATAATATATATTTAATATTCAAACTTAATTAATAATGGGTTGGCCAGCAAAAGCATAAAACATTTTGTAATATTTTATAACATGTCTTTTGTTTGCCATACAGTCTCTATTTTAAAGTTAAGAAGGCGTAAGTTTTAATTAAAGTATTAACTTTTCTATTATAAAAAGGGGCGATTTTTAAGTGATTAAAACATTGCAACACATAATATATGTACAATTTTGTATAAAGAACATATAAGAAAGGAAAATCAATATTTCTCTATCGTTATTCAATTTAAAAATATTGTATTTATTCTATGATTTCTGTGTATGTAAAATACTTTTTTAATAATTTATAAAGTTCCAGCTGCGTTACTAGATAATGGTTTGTGTTATATGTCGTCGTATTTTTAAATTAATTATTATATGTTATCTCGCCGTTTAAAATCTTCAGTACAGAGCCTAGCAAGCTACTCTGGTAGAAAATAAACTAAATAAAAATCCATTTAGTAAACGTGATTACCTAATGGCTATAATGTTTCCAAAAGATAGAGGGACCTGCCGTAGTTGAGCAATGAATATTGCAGCTACGGCTTCATAGAGAGCAGTGCCATCCATGTTGATAGTAGCTCCAATGGGCATGACGAAACGAGAAACTCTTGGATCACATTTGTTTTTCTCTTCCAAGCACGCCAAGGAAATAGGTAACGTAGCAGAACTGAAACAATAAGAAATTGAGATAGGTTTTATAGAAATAAATAATTATATTTAACTATGAAATAAATACATTATATTATACGGTATAGTAAATAACGAGGGAATAGTTTTAAAATTGTTGTAAATTTGGTTCTGTTTCATTTTCTCCATATTACAAACCTTCCCTTATAAAGGAAATAAGTGGCACTATTTATGATAAGCAATTAAATTTATAATTTAGTAAATTTTTATGTGAGTATGTCAAAAGGATTGCAAGACATAAAAGAGCTAAGTTACTACTTTTATAGACGTCAAATTATTTATTACAGACGTCCAAAGATGAGGCGGTGGTTACTCCATCGGGTTGTCCTTTCTAAAAGACATAAGTGTTCTAAACCCCATCACTGAGTATAAAACGCTGTTTTGGCTGATTTTAGTTACTAATTATCTTGTTTAAATTTAGTTTAAGGTTACCATGTTTATGATTAATGATACAAAGTATTTATAGTGAAATTACATTGAACGTAACATATGTAACAAAACAGCGTAAAGTCACAATGTAGGCTACGGAAAACCTTATATAGTTGGCAAAAACTGTTACAAACTAGATACAGTATAAACAAGGAGTAAAGAATTTAACTTAATTTAGAATACAAATTATTTTATATTGCTTTCTTAAAGCTAATAGTCGGTTTACGTCCATAGCAGTATCACTAGATGTACACGTTTATCTAATATAAACTTTATATGCCCACTCATGTTCTGCATGTTCAATGTATTCATTACGGTCCAGGGCCTATATTCGCTCCAACTAGAAAATTGTGTCTCATTACATTTTCTGCACCATCTTACATAAAAAATTTTTTTGTATCATATTCGAATGTTGCCAGGCGGCAACAGTAGTAAAATATTGTATTTTTTTTTAACAAATTTGAAAATTAGATTTTCGTGACAAGTTTAGATTGTTTCGGAAATTTCAAAATATTTTAAACTTTTTTGACATCAATTTTATTATTTTATGTTTAAAATACGCATTTGCAATGTCGAAAAACTGTATAAAATATTGAAATTTTGAACGTTTCGAAAGTGCTAAGGTAATCTTTACACGTTTCTCAACAATATCCCAAAGAGAAATATTTTGCTCTAAAGGTTTGTTTTTGAAATGTTCACTTATTGATAGTGTATACTTTGGGTGAGTGCGAGAGAGAACGAGGATCTCTCTCGCAAATAATAGGCTTTATTATAAATACTTTTAACAATTAACAAATAAAAACGAAACTTTTGAACAAAATATTTCTAATAACTCATCGGAATATTGATAAGGGATGTCTTAAGATTACCTAAGAACTTTGGCAGGACCGAAAATAAAAATTTGTATATGGCTTTAGGACGTTGAAAATGTTATTTTTTCTGGGAAATACAGTCTTCTAAAAATGTCTAGGGGTAATGAAGATACTTTTATTAGACCTACGTTATGAACACCGAGTATATTATTTTATACCAGCCTTATTGTAATTTAGTTTACAAATAACAGGTTTGTGTAGTATAGGCCTATAACTATACTGAAACCCATAACCTCTATTTTTCCAATATATGCCAATAT
>JAGFPH010027114.1:0-10155 GCA_018207615.1 Philaenus spumarius | reverse complement strand
AAAAGCATCAAACTCGCGACCGTCACCGCTCGAGATATAGTATGTATGTATATATATATATGATATTTTTTATCTGTCGTACCAGGCTTAGTACAAGTAAAAAAGTAAAACTTTTTATAGCTCTCGTGCCCGGCTTCGCTCAGGTAAATAAGAAAACTTATTACAGCTGTCGTTCCCGGCTTCGGTCATGTAAATAAGGAAAACGTTTTATAGCTGTCGTACCAGACTTAGTTCAAGTAAATAAATCAAACTTTTTATAGCTGCCGTGCCCGGCTTCGGTCGGACAAAAAGGAAAACTTATTACAGCTGCCGTACCCGGCTTCGGTCATGTAGCCTAAATAAGGAAAACTTTTTATAGCTGTCGTATCAGGCTTAGTACAAGTAAATAAGTAAAAAATTGCATAGATGTCGTAAAAGACTTAGTTCAGGTAAGTAAGTAAACTTTTTTATAGCTCAAAAAAAAAAAATCGCTTCTCCGCTGTCTTTAAGATCCCATTACAACATTAATACATTGATTCAAAATACTTCTTAATAACTCGAAAATAAAGTTAACTATATGAAGCTAAAATGTTTTCACTTCTGACGGCAGTCCCACGACAGCCTGTTTTTTTATTGACGCAGACATTCCTTACCTGGGTGCATCTCCAGGTGGCCTAGTAGGTACAGATTGTATAGTTGAGGTAAAATGTCCAGAATCGTGTAAGAATTTAACACCAGATGAGGCAATAAGATCGGGAAAATTTACTTTTTTAAACTCAGGTAAACTGAGTGAATGTGTAAATAAAAATCACAACTTCTATTTCCAAATACAAGGCCGACTGCATATAACTCAACGAGCAAAATGTTACTTTGTATTATAGACTCCACTTGGCTTTCGAGTTGAAATAATTCTACGGGATGATGAGTTTTAGTCTAATCAAATGGTAGACAAATTACAAAGATTTTACATTAATTGTTTATTGCCATAACTCGTAGATCCACGGCACACCCGTTCCATGGAAATTAGAAACCCAGAGTATATTGCTAAAGCAATACAGGTTCAAAAGTCCAAGAAAATCAAATAAATTAAATAGTCAGTTCAGTTCATGATAAATAAATTATTTTTATATTGTTTGCCTTCAATTATTGTACAATTCTCTGTTTGAAACTTTTATTTGTTAATGATAGAAGTTTAATTGTATTATTATTATTAATTAATTTGACATTTGCCATCATTAGTACGACGTTTCGGGAATACTAATTAACTCAAGTTATCAAGTGACTAAAAACTGTATAGGTTAGTGGTATATTTTAGTTTTACATTGTATTTCTTTAACATAGGCCTAGTTCTCGAAGTTTATGTCCTTGTAGTAAAGTTTTAGTCACTTGATAACGGAAGTTGGTTTGCATTCCCGAAACGTTGTGTTATTATTTTACACATAAATGATAGCATATGGAAAACCAAATAGCTTGCATTGTTATTTAACTTAATCTTTGGCTAATAACCTGCTCTGTGCAAGGGCTAGAATTTTAGAGAATAACACTAAACATGTTGAATGTACATTATATTTGTAATAACTCCAATCACGTTGTATGTATATATTTTGTCGTAATACTAAACATGTTCCTTGTATATATTTTTAATACCGGTAATAATAAATATGTTGTATGTATATACAGTATTTTTAATAACACAAAATATTTTGTATGTGTATATTTTTAATAATACAAAATATATTGTATGTATATACTTGTAATAGTACCAAATATGTTGTATGTATATATTATAATAATAATAAATATGTTGTATGTATATATTTTAAATAATAATAAATATGTTGTATGTATATACAGTATTTTAACAACACAAAATATTTTGTATGTGTATATTTTTTTAATGTTTAAGCTTATGGAAAAACTTCTTATGTGTATATTTTCTATAAGCAGTAATACTAATATTTTATATCTAGATATTGTTATTTTTGTATTTCAGATTTTTTCATAGAAATTAATTACATAATACTGTTTAAAATTGTATGGCGTAGCATTTATTTTGTACAATGCAGTAACCATTATTAAATTCAGAAGCTTTAAATTTATCTGAAAATATAATTACTTATATTAGTTGTACTCTCAGTAAGATAACATTTATTTATTATTTTAGAAAATCAAAAGCAATCAAGAGTGTTTACTATTCTTCGAATTGCGTTGAATAGCCTATAAATAATTGTAATTTGTATATTTTATTGCCATGTATAAAGGTATTACTAAGACTTATGACATTGAGTGTATACCTAAATTTTGAAACTCAAGTATGGTTTATATTATAATTTGTAGAAAACAATCCACTATATTTTTAATAATTTAACTTTTGTAGCCCGTTTAATTTCCAATCGAATTGTATAATGGTCAAAATAAAATTACCAAACAAACGATAACGGTATAACAGAGTCCATTAAATGAACCGTCATTATTTTCACTGTGGGCTATGTCAAATACGTAAAATTGCAGTTGTTATTTCAACACATTAAAAAAAAACTGTTCCATTTAATGCAGGTTAATACAAATTAAATAAAAATGCCATGACGAGACAGAATGTCTTTTATTAGTAAGTAAACATTTGTTCCGCATCATAGTTTTATTTATTTACAATGCCTTATCTTTGTATTGGATGGTGCTTAGAGTTGAGGAAGGTAAGTGGGCGATGGCAGGCTGTGAGGCCTATGTTTTTAGTTCTGGATTTTTCCCCCCCGGTTCTCCCCGCGCCACCACAAGGTCACTGACTGTACTCGGACAGATTTTATTAAAATCAAATCACACTGTACATTCGAAGTTTTCCCCAAGGTAAAGAAGAGCCTTAAGCACCTACGTTCAAATTCACATGTGTTCAGCTTAGCTGCCTTTTTGTAACAAATAGTGATTTCAGAAAGAATGTAAATAACAAAATTATAAAACATGTAATAAAAGATTGTTGGTGAACATGTGTGTTTTTTCAATCCAAAGGTTGTATTTCATTTTTAAATTATATTTTAAAAAATTCCAGATTAAATCGAGTTTACCTTTTTAAGCTCGATGGTAGCCTAGTAGGCCTACATTTTTATTTTGGAAAATCTTACCGGTAGCAATCTCAATTTGATTTGAAATTGCAATCAAAATTGAGATTGCTTAGGTAAGGTTGTCCACAGTTTATATACTTTTTAAGTGGTCAGAAAAGCGTCAAAATAACGTTTTAAGACGTCTCTAATTTAAAATTTGTCCATACTCCCCCCCCCCACCCCAACCCTCGGTTGTTCACAGTACCGGAACTTCTTTTTTTATGTATAAATCAAGCACTGCTTATAGGGGTGTTCTTAAAGTTGTTTTGTTTTTAAAGATTAAAGTTTAGGTTTCGATAATACATCATTCACAGATAAAATATACATAGGATTGATTCAGCTTGTATTTTTCCCATCCTTTGGATTATGTAACTTCTTATTAATAGAGCTTCTTTCATGAGACTATATTATTAGTGGTTAGATATTATATTATTATATAGTTTCCAACCCATAAACAAATAAACGTCACAGATGGTGTATGCGTTATTATGTTTAATGTTTAGGCACTACCACAGTATGGAAGTATTTGCAACATTTGACATCCTAAACAGCAATGGAGTCCGAGTAGCAGAAGGCCACAAAGCATCATTCTGTTTGGAGGATAACCAATGTCTGCAAGGTATCAAGCCTGCATACGCATGTGCCAACTTCGGAGATCAAGGGATATCCGTCAATTGTTCTGACATATATAGATTCAATATTGACTGCCAGTGGGTAGATATAACAGATCTGGTGACAGGAGTTTATACTTTCAAGGTAATTTTATTGTATTGTTATTTTATTTACTTTAAACATAGTAAATTTATTGTTTTCTGACTTGAAAGTCCGTGAATTTTCGTGTAATAGGAAAGCGATGATTTCAGAGAATGATAGCCTGTCGAGCTAAAATCAACCAAAAACACTTACTGATCTACATTTTCTGTTTCTAAATACTGCTTTATTCAAGTAATGTAATTTAACTTTCTTATTCCCTATTTTGTGACTACCTTAATTTATTTGAAACAGGCATCCTGTACAAATGTATAAGTTTTTAACCTTTTAGGACCAATTCCGTAAGTTGGTAATTTGAGAATAAAAGAATTGAGAATTACAATGTGTTGTAATCAGTGCTGGATTTACCACTAGGCCGACTAGGCTGCGGCGAATTATAATTATGCCAGACAGTTGATGTTATGTTTTCATTTTTTAAAGTGCGTGTAGGACTGTAAATTTAATTTTGTTGGCGTCAGTTGATTTCATTTTTAAAGTTGCTAAAGAATAGTTTTATGTTCAGTTTTATTTTAACTATATTTTCTTTAGTCTGTTCTTGTCTTAGATATGAAACAAAACAAATTTGCAAGAAAGATTTTAGCTAACTCTCTTCTTTAAACCATAACCAAAAAGCCTAAGTTCAGGGTGTTTAAATAACGTTTTGATAATTGTTAGTTAATCGGTGGTATTTAAAAAATATATCTTACCCTATTATGTATATATATATAGCTTTTAAAGAGCTTTCAAATTAAAATCACACTTTTTATCCTACAAGTTTTATATTTATCTGTGATCAAGTAAATTATAAAGTACATAATTATAATTTCATAATCATAGAACATGGGAGGGACCGCACAGAAAACTTGGCCTAGGGCCTCAAATTCTGTAAATCCGGCACTGATAGTAATTAAAATTAGTATTTTTACATTTTTAAGAAAAAAGAAAATAATGATTTTTATGACCTCGAGCCATTGCACAGTCCAGCAACCACAAACACCCCATTCCATTGGCAGTCTTCCTTCCATGCGCAAACAGTTTCATGTCTTCATCTGTAATTATGTAAAATTTCACAGACAGACAGTCGAGTGATTCATTAAAGGTTCCATATTTTCTTTTAAGGTCCAACAACTTTGGAGGGCTAGAAAAACCCCCATAAGTAAAACACAATTTTATCGAATACAGGGATGTATTTAGGTATCTGCCGCCTCTAGGCAGCAACATTTTCGGCAGCCCCAAACCCTCCCCAACATCACTAAAATTTCCCCAACCCATGCCCATTGCCCCGGCAGGTTCCCTCAGGTCCATGCTGCTTTCAACAAGTTCAATCGCTTTTTAACCATTTATCATTGAAAACTTTTCAGATGGATAGACCGGATGGACGTGCTAATAAGGATTTGAAATAAAACAATAACATGTAATCAACATATATTAAATAACCTGTGTATGATCAATAAATTACTTGCAATTATTTTATTGTGATCAAAACTCGTGGGTACTACACAAAAACAATAGATTTTCCCCCAAATTTTGCCGCTCTACGCACGCGCCTAGTCCGCCTGTTTGGAAGTACGGCCATGATCGAATAAGGTTTTCTTAATAAAATCAAATTATTTTGAATTTCAGGTTTCAATCAACCCTGAGTTCAAAGTTGCCGAGATCTCGTACGACAACAATGCTGCCGTCTGTACGATGTATTACTCCGAATCTTTCGTGCGTATATACGACTGCCGCCTGGAGAGACCTTAGCTTGTATTCTCGGCTGCAAAATGTAATACAGCACAGCTTTTTGTGACAGACTAATTGTTTGTATAAAACTGATTTTGAAAAGTGTTAGTTAAAAAGCATGATTGTATATTTATTTCCATTGTACGATGAATAAAATATCCGACGCCTTCTCAAATGTGTGTTGTTTATTTGAAAATGAAGGAATTAGTGATTCCATACATGCAAATATTATTGATCATGCTCCGCTTTGCCATAATTCATTAATTAAATTATTCGTAATTTTTTTATAATTAATAAAAACACTAGTGAAGTTAACCTTTATGTAATTTTATTTTTTATGTACAGGGTTAGGCAAAAGTCTGAAATGTAATTTTTATTTCACTTTTCTTATTGTTAACCCTTAAATTATGAGCTGCGTTAAAAAGATCGCAGAGTTTATAAATTGTATTATGTCACCTAAAGTGTTTCCTCTTTGGAACTGCTCTCTTACAATATCCCTCTCCACACCCTTTGCAATCCTTTGCTAGACTTTCGTTCAGTTTGAATTATTCTTTTGGAACTAGCAGATGTGTGTTTATGACCTGCAGTATTTTTGACACCTTGCAACCGTGTATTTCTAAGTGCATTATTTTTAACACCCAGCGATAATTTGTGTTTTCATTGTAAAGATTATTTATAACCATTATTTTCCTTATTATTATTTTTTTTTTAATAACGAGTGCTAGACCAGCTGGCCTTAATAAGAACCTTATTTGAAGATTTTGTCAACCGATGCTAGCAAAACTATTCTCTTATTGAGTACGTGACGGTTGATGAAATGTATTACAAAGATCTTTCCTTAATAATGACACAACTTGCTTGGCTCAAATTTAGTGAGAGTTGTTTCGAAACAGAATGAGTTGCTGACAACTTGACAATAGCAGAGTTGCACAACTATGTAATATAGAGTAGGTAGTTGTAGTTGTGTAAGTAGAACTTATGTAAAATTGCTGAATGGCTTTTATAAGTAAGTTATCATACTGATACAAAGACAAAACAGGGAAAACTGAGAGGGGGAACAGAGCTTTCAAATAGGGAGAACAGATTAGAAGAGTGGTATTTTGGGAAAGTTTCTTGCCAGCTCCCAAATTTGTAGTTTTTACTAACGCTGAAAAAGACTCAGATCTATCAAAGGTGATTAACAAAGTGATTACTGGAACTGCGGGCCCTGTACTTTCCATTAGGAAATTACGGAATGGCACAATTTTAGTGGAAACTAACAGCGGGAAACAAAGTCGGCGTACTTAGCGTCACCTTATTTGCAGTTGCTATTAATATAGGGTGAATAAATGTCCCGGTTTTTTGTCATAACATAAAGTGTCCTGAAAAGTGGTTTCAAAAGTCTGAACTGTATTTTAGGGGTGGATACCCTGTCTGCCTTTTTTTTTTAGGGGTATTTTACAAATTCTAGGGAAGGGCGTATCATAAGTTAAAGGGAGGCTACCCTGTCCGCCGTATTGAATCTGATTCCCATAAGAGCAATGCTACAGAATAAGTCATTTTTTCCCGTTAATTCGTGGAATAAATTTAAAAATTTGATTTCATTTTGAAGTACTGTTATATGTGGATATTGATTGCTGAAAACATTTTCAAAAACCGTTTTATTGTTTCCATAAACATCAGACGAATCTGAAAGATGTCTCTTTGTTCCAAAATCTGTTTTGATGGTTTTTGTACCATGGGATTGTTTGTCCACAACATCGTGTTAGGCGGTATCGGGCGAACTCGGTAAGGGTGTGCCCATCGGATCACATTGAGATCACTTCCGAACCCCAGTTCCGTGAACATCCCGAGCACTCTTTTGCCAGACTGGAAGGGCATCAGTCCGGAACCCGAAACCACTGTGAGGAAGAATCCGACTTTCTTTAACACCGCGAACACTTCCTGACCAAGAACCGAAGCGGCTGGCCCCAGAACAGAAACCACGCATACGTCTCGACAGAGCAAGCTCACATCAGCCTTATCGAACCAGAGGTTGTCAAAACTCTGGCAGATTCAGCACTCCTAACACGCAACGGAGTCAAAATCCCAATGCACAGTCAAAATCCTAAAAGAAGGTGAGATTAGGAATGTATGTATTGTTTAATGTACGTATGTATGTAATTTGATGGATGTATTGTATGTGTTGAATGTGTTAGGCGTTGTTTGACTCGGGTACCGCGAGGGACGCCAAACCCCTCTTAGTAGGTGCAGCTAGCCTGCACCCCCCGTGCGGGAATTTTTTTTTAGTTATATGTTTTTTCAGTAATATGTATTTAAATTTAAAAAAAGTTGTTAAATCTACAAATTTTCGGATTGTTAATATTTGATTTTTTTTTATACTTTAAAAAAAACTGTTTGAGCTTGTTTGTTTATCGTAATTATTACTTATTTATGTTTGAAATGAGTATTGTAATGTTCACTTTATCATCAAAAATGGAAGGACAAATAATTAAGTCCTTTAATTTTGTTGTCGCCAAAAGGGCAAATGTAGACCAAATAAGGCAAAATCTTCAGTACAATAATGCAAAAAAGGTGAATAGGAAAAAAATCAGGGGTTTTCCCTAATTTAAAAAATATACGGTGTGTAATTTGAATTTTACAATAAAGTAGTTGAAATTCAAAGAAAACATTATAGAATTGTACAATAGAAACAACTTGTATGTAAGTATTCAAATAGTAAAGTAATATAGTTTTTGTTTGTTCTAAAAAAAGGTGATAAACATTCTATTGGACCCTTTGGCTAAACACAGTCGATATACAGGGTGTTTACAAACTCCCTGGAAAAATTTTGTGTATTTGTTCCTTAGGTCAAGACAATCAAAAAACGTCATATAAATATGGGTCTGACATGCCTAGTTTTCTGTCTGTCCGTCTGCTTGTGTTTTTTACAAATTATTTTATAACTTGAGTACTATTTTAGACAGAAACTTCAAATTTGGCACGAACGTGTACCTTGGTAGGTCAAACAAGTGTATAAAATGTCGTTACGATATCTTAAACAGTTTTAAGATGGCGACCATTTAAAATCTTTGATGTTAAATTTCACGAAAACCGTAATTTTTATAAAAAAATGTTACCAGTAATAAAAAATGTAGAATTTTAAGACGAACAAAATCATACTTTATTTGCTACAATCGGATAGTAAATAACTGAGTAATGAGACATTTACTGAAATAAATAACATACAAAATTTGCACTAAACAACAATTTGCCGTGTACAGTTGTTACATAATTAGGTAAATGTCTCATTACTCATTTATTTACTATCAGTTTGTAGCAAATAAAGTATGATTTTGTTCGTCTTGAAATTCTACATTTTTCATTACTGGTAACATTTTTTTATAAAAATTACGGTTTTCGTGAAATTTAACTTCAAATATTTTAAATGACCGCCATCTTGAAGCTGTTTAAGATTTCGTAACAAAATTTTATACACTTGTTTGACCTACCAAGGTACACGTTCGTGCCAAATTTGAAGTTTCTATCTAAAATAGTACTCAAGTTATAAAATAATTTGTAAAAAACACAAACAGACGGACAGACAGAAAACTAGGCATTTCAGACCCATATTTATATGACGTTTTTTGATTGTTCTGACCTAAGGAACAAATACACAAATTTTTTCCAGGGAGTTTGTAAACACCCTGTATATATATATATGGGGGCCTGTCATTCATATTGCATAGGGGTCCGTCAATTCTCTCGGCGACACTTCTCCATTCCTTTTATTTATTTGCATATCATATAATGTAGCCTACCTAAAGGCCATGACACACCGCACGTACTTAATGAACAAAATAACAGCTCTCTAGCTTTAAGGAAAGTATAAAAATATATATTTACTGTATTGTTTTTAGGGATTGTTATCACATTTTCACCCTTTAGCAGCACATAACAAAATGTAAAACTTGTTTATTTTTTATATGTATTTTGTAAGAAATAAATGTACAAAACTTCAGCTTTCTAGCTTTAAGGAAAATATAACAAACAATATTTATTGGTTTAGGGGTTGTTTCAACCCTTAAAGGCCAAATATTTTAAAATCCTTTCTTAGTGCGCCTCTAGCGCCTATGAGGAATATGCGTACCAATTTTCACGTTCAAAGGCGGCATTCAAGTTATATTTATAGTTTTAGGGGTTGTTACTACATTTTCACCCCTTAGCAGAACGTGACGAATTATAAAACTGGATTATATTTTATATGTATCTTGTAAGATATAAATTAACAAAATTTCAGCTCTCTAGCTTTAAGGGAAGTATGCAAATTAATATTTATTGTTTTAGGGGTTGTTACTACTTTTCCACCCCTTAGCAGAACGTGAAAAAGTGTAAAACTGGTTTATATTTTAATATGTATTTTGTAAGAAATAAATAGACAAATTATCATCTACCTAGCTTTAAGGAAAGTATAAAAATGTATGTTTATTGTTTTTGGGGTTGTTCTCACATTTTCACCTTTAGCAGAACGTAACGAAAAGTAAAACTGGTTTATTTTTTATATGTATCTTGTACGAAATAAATGTTCAAAACTTCACCTTTCTAGATTTAACGAAAGTATAACAAACAATATTTATTGTTTTAGGGG
>JAGFPH010027113.1:0-10155 GCA_018207615.1 Philaenus spumarius | reverse complement strand
GATATCAAAATGGCGACTAGGCGTAGTTAAAACTTGCGCGTATTAAAGAATTATAAACTTTGACATCAATCTAATTAGCGGTAAATTGATATTTTATGGCGGTTGCGCGACATCCCTTGATATCCGACTGCCAATAGCAAGGAAAGGGTGTTATGATTGTAGATGGCATTTTATCGTATTATGAATATAATTATTGCATTGGGTCTAATGCTTGTTGTGAAGAGTTTGTCTGTGTAGTCACTTGGGGCATTCATCTACATCCTAGTATAAAATGACCCAATTAGATTTTTTTTAGTTTCAATATAGTCTTAAAATAAATAGTATTCACGATATATGTTAAGTATTTTTTGGCAGCTAAAATTCTTGAGAACAGTTAAATTATGTTATTGTTTTAAAATGGTTTATTTTTTTTTATATATGAAAAAAATTATGTATTCCTTATGAAAGTGAGTAATAAACTTAAAACACTTAGACAATACATTAACTAAATTATTAAAAGTATTTAATGAGAATTTTTATTAATTTTTAACTAATTATATTTGAGAACGTAATTATTATTAAGTGCAATGAAAGTTATAAACAACATATTGGTGAGAATAATATCATTCGTGCAATACAAAGCATTTACTGTAAAGCCTCTACATCTTCTCATATTTAAGTAGAAATCACCAGTGTCAGAAAAACAACTATGATATGGCATTAAGTTGCGCCTACATACTGTTCAAAATACTTTTCCAAACTTAATGGAACTCAATATTGTGAAATGTACATGTTCATAATACATTATAATGACAAACTATGTATAAACAAAAACATTTTTAGTCACTTATATCTATATTGTACTCTCACACATTGTAGTGTAATAAAATTAATACAAACAACTGATTTGTTAAAATGCTTTCATTAAGGCTTTGTTGTAGCCAATCCAAATTGGAGATATTCTTCAATAATAAGGTCAAACCTAAATGTTTATTGTTTTACCTCAAACGTATCATAAATATCTTAATGCTGATGATTTGTTTTAATGAAATAATTTTGTGTACCACCAAATTTTACCACATTTAATTAACGAATTGGAAATTATTTTTATTTCATCCGAATTGTAAAAACATATTGCAATAAACGAGTATTTTAAATAAATCGACAAATAAATATTTTCTTGAGAAAATTATTACGTTAAGAGTATTTTTAAATTGAACATTACTCTTAAAATTTACTTATACATTATTATTTTGATTCATTAAAGCAGAACATTAAAATCTTTAGCACTAACTATGACGTACGTTGTTTGTAACCAACTTGTGGCTGCGAACACATATATGCTCTCTAAACAATTCACATTACATTATAACGCACTATTTAGCCACTCTGTCTCTTGAGACGACTGCGCCATAGACATTTTCCTGACATTGCCTTTCTGTGTATCCACATCGTCCATTGCTCGTAGCTCGTCCTTACTCAAATGTTCTACCAAGCCTGCTCCGAGTCCATCACTCATCACATTGATCAGAGTACGGAATCTATCCCTGTAACATTATACTCAGTTTTAGTTGAGAGAATTCAATAAGTTGGGATTTGAGATGTTTTTATACATTTATACAGGTTTGATCAAGTTTAAGATAGAAACCACCTGTTATGAATAGATGCCGGTATTATTTTAAAACCTTACGATCTAAAGAAAAGAGTGTCAGGTGGGTAAAGTAACAAGTATTAAGGAGATTTAGGTGTGACGTATACTTTATATAGACCTTCTCTAACAAAACGACACAAAAACAACAAGTGCGACCTATAAGGTCAACACGAATTACTTTAAAGTATGAAATAAATTCATAATAATAATCAGGATCTATAACTGATGCAGTAAACAATTATAAATGCAAGAAGTAGGCCATGATTTCATAAAGCCTTTTATCATTCCATGTAGGTATGCACCAAAAAATATATATACTTCTCACGTTTAGTGTGTATTGGCGTACTTATAGAACCAGAATAATAATTGCTTGTTTATTCATAAACTCTTGTTTAGTATTACATTACTTTATTTAAAATTTTTTAAACAATTATGACAGTAAACTTCAAACTTTTGTAATTTTCTATTGCCACACTAGCATATTACTTTATCCAGAAAATAAGAAAAAGACTTCATTTTTAATTGAACAATTGATTCGTTTTTAATATCAGTCAGCATTATTTCAAATTAATTAGTTTTAAATTAGTGCAGGCAATGTGAATATGTTCTGAGGAATATATCCTAAGAGTGAAACATAAATGAAACAATAATTATATTAGAAACACCTTACTTTTGTTCTTTGAAGGTTATAACTGTATTAAGGTTGTAAAATTAGAAATAATTTTCCAATAGGCTGGGCCTAAATTAAAATTGATTTTAATTATGAATGTCAGTAAACCTTATCTGCTGTTACAACTGGCATTGTATTCAATTGCTTACTATAATAATACATACAAATTGGCTTAATTTGATCTTTTTATGTTATACATTAATTAAGATTCTAAATTTTACTGTATTTTTTATCATTTTTGTTCACAAATTATCAGCAGTTCTGCAGATGTTTGTATAGTTATATCTTTAAACTTTTTTAATCACACTACTGAGCAATTATCTACGATTTCTTTAAAAAACGTAGATCGAAACTAAATAATAATAATTATAATGATACAAATTTTGCACAAATAAAACAATTTTGTTGTTTATTTCAACATAAAAACTAATCCATCTTTTTTTAAATGCTGTAAACTATTGTTACAGTGGTCTTGAAACATATAAATATAATAATTTTTGTAAATAATTTTTGGTTCCATTACATTAACTTCCTTTTCCTGAGAAGTTCAAAATAGTTGGTTTGGCAGTTATGAAACTTTATGTTAAATTCTCTAGAATATACAACAACATAATACATCAACCATTTGAAGAACAATGATAAAGAAGGTATTTGTAGACAAAACGAAAATGTGAAATGTACATCCTCTTACTCTTTAAGATTTCCGTAACATTGATTTTTTATAACAAAAATGTTAACGAAAATGTGGATAAGTTTTACAGATTTTGTAATTAGATATTTTTGTCAAAGCAAAGCATTTCATCTTCTCTGATAAGTGAAACGATATAATGGCGTTTCCCGTGTGTATTAGTAAACTAATATTTAAAGTAAAGACGTTATTAAAACAAGTTATACAACCATACATAATTTACTAATTTTTTTTTTTAAATTTGTAAATATCGAAATCGTATTTCCAATAGAACTTTGAGTTAAACTCCTAGAATGTTTCGATTTAAAATTATTTGTATGATAACGTTTAGGTTTAAGTTTTTTTTTTATGTAATGTAATTTAAAAGTTGGTTTTCGTCAAACTAGAAAATGATTTATTTCGGAACATTTGACATGTAAAAAATACTAAAAATGTTCAAAAGAGTTTTGGTTATTTGATATAGTTTTATTGAATACTCACGTATGTATGAAAAATAGAATTACCATTCCTAATGTGTAACTTTGATTTAGTATTTTCAGTAATTGAATTACTTTTTACATTCAAATGTAAAAGTTCTCAATGATACAATGTAATTTTAATAACACTATAATTTCAAAGTGATAGAAAAAATGTGAACATGAGTTTAAAAATCCTTTTTTTACTTTTTCAATTGTTTTCCGTGGCAATATTTGTCATAATATTATAAGACCTACATTTTGTTGAGTAATAAAATTGTATCCTGTAAAAAATCGTTATCGAAAGAATCAAATTAAAAACTGATAGTACAAATCAAATAAAGGTTAGTTAAGGTTTGTTTAAAAATTTAGTTTAGCCAAAGTTAAGATAAACTTAAGGAAGAAATAAAATTATAATTGGTACGAAATCTCTTTTTTTACAAACCTTTATACAAATTAGTTATAAGCTAAAGTAGAAATTTCATGCAAATCTGCTTGAACGCTTCAAACAAAAATTTATTACTTAGCAGTTACAGCCATATGCGTTGATTAACTTCTTTTAAATTTCAGACGAATATTCCTTGAATGCATTTAAGAGTGTGTAAAAGCATGGATCCAGTGAGTGGAAACAACATTGAAGGCCTATGATATTGCATTGGTAAAACGCTAGACGGTCTTATTAATGACGGTCTTATTTTTAGTTTCCACCATGTCGTGTGTGAACGCGACATTTAAATTTACCGAAAGCTCTAATGTACGGGTTAGTAGGTAACAAAATTTGACCTGATGTTTTACTGATATCAAGTGACTCGACTGAAAAATCATGTTTTTCATCTTGTTTGTAAGCGAATATCTTTAATGAAAGTTTATAATTTACAATTGTTGTAACCTACGAATTATAATTTGTCTTCAACGATTTCCTGCAAATTACAAAAGATTATCTTCAAAATTCTATGAAAGATTAAAGTTATATTGAAGATTGCTTCCTTTAAAACGATGTGTGCAATAACTTTTATTTCTTGAGTCCTTTTTTACGCAGTTGCAAGGATGAAGGGAAAACACTATAAAAAATGAACAAAATATAAATTTTATAATGTAGGTTTTGAGAATATTTGTGAATTTTCATTCATATCTCTAGCTCGATCTTATCGAATCCTGTCGTTTTTTTTTACATTGAGATTTGCAATTATATTACGGATTCCGTCGATATTACAAGAAAACAATATAAACTAAGTCGAGAGAGGTTTATGAAAAGACAAATTCATATTCAGCAAATTTGCATTGTGATTAGAATAAAATGATGCAAAATAATTATCGGATTGATTTATCAGATCTTGTACATTATTGACTTGAAATGATGAAATTATATATTTATTTACCCAGTTCGGTCTCTGCCTAAAATGAAATTAATATGATACCATATTTATGCTTCTAGAATCATTCCTATTAAACAAAACCCTGTTTAATACGAATCTGCCATAAAGATAAGATTGTCGATTTTTCGCTTGGTCTACTGTTCACAGAAGTACTAGTAGAAAATATAAAAAGAAATATATACATATTTTTATCAATAGTAAATTAAACTTAATACATGTTTTTTAACACGATTCAAAATGAAACATACATTCAAGCATTAACTATTGATTGTATGTAACATTTAAATAATAAGTGGGTTTAACTTATAATACTCGATAAATTTCAAGATAGCGGCAATAAGGTCAAAATGTTGTTTTTTTAATTTTTATTTACCATCTCTGAACATTTTTCTGTCGGTAACGAAAGTTGTGCAAAACATTGCTAATGTATATTCTTTCATACAATTTCTGTATTCGTTTGCACATCATAGTCTTTTGTATCATATATATTTATAATTAGTTCATACGGAAAATTTTGAAGATTACTTAAAAATAATTCATTGAAGTACTTACAAAAGCCAGTCTACAGCTATGATTATAGTAACATCTTCTGCAGGAAGTCCTACGGTATCAAGCACCATCACCATAGTAACCAATCCTGCTTGAGGAATACCCGCAGCTCCAATACTGGCCATTGTTGCGGTTACACTATTTAAATAAATTATAATATAATACATAATTTGATAAATCGGTCTTACTCTACTCAATCCTAAAGTTGGTTGGTAGCATCGTTGCTAAGGGTTTTAACAGACTGAAAATATTCTACATATCCACTGTTTTGTGTTGTTTTTCAAAAGACTAATTACTGTACATCTACCTTACAGTAAAGCTAAAATTAATATTATATTATTTTAAAACAATTAACCTATTATGGTTGAATTCATTTGTATAGATAACCATACTCTTCGCACACTAACCACGATCTATAATTTCTTTTGTTTAATTGCTTAGGTTTATTTTTAATTTATGGTAGTAAAAAATGTTAAATTTCTGAAACAATTTACTATGTTCGCAAAGTTATTCTTAAAGAGTTTGCCATTAAGGAATTATAAGAAAAGCTGAAATAAACAGCATTTCTTAGGGCCTGGGTACGTAGACAATATGGATATCAGGTGCCAAGATATAATATATTATAGAGACGCGTACTTTAACGGCACTAGTGCAAGTGGGTGCAAAACAAGGAATAACAAAATAAAAACCACTTAACTTTTCCGGTTTCTTTTTAATTAAAACTTGTTTTCAGAATTATTAAATAATGTTTAAAAATCTAATTATTTTTAAAATTATAATACTGTAATACCATTTAATAATAGAGTAAGGTGCAAAATAAATATATACAGATGTTCCAGAAGTATGGAACTCTGTCTGTAAGTTTTAGACAACGGAAATTAGAAAGATGCAAATTTTGAAACGTCTTTCGATGATCAGTAACAACTTTTACAAACTTTCAATACCACGGCCCTCCTCCCCAGAGGGATCCTGTGTGGGGCAGCTCATATTTCTTAAATGTAAACATTTTTGTTTTGTACTTAAATCACAAACATTTTGATTCCAAGTAAACAACAATGCATAACATTTTGATACGACTACCCTATTCGAAATGGCGGCTGAAAAAATTGTTTGCAAAAATATTGGACAACGAAAGCAAATGTTTGCAACTTAATATAGAAAGATGAAACTTTGGCAATGCCATTTAATTAATGATTAGTAATTATTTTTACAGACATTCAAGGCGGAATAAAACATTACAGGAAAATTAATATACTGACAAAACTAAACTACACTTTATGATAGGGCTATACTAAGAACAAAAATCATAAATTGAATTTTAAGACTTAATACATGAAATAAACCAATTTGCATTGTTTGAGGTGTACATAAAGGATACTTCGCCATAATTTCATGTATCAAGACCTAATAAAAATAAAACTAACAAATTTACTAGTACAACATTTAAAAATATATACAGAGTGTACACAATTTCTTAAATTAGCAACTTAGTCTCAAATTTGACTGGCCGCCATTTTCAATAGGGTTAAGATAGAGACCTCTTGTTTGTGCCATTCTTCTTCATTTATCAAGCCCTTTAATTTGAGATATCACTTGATGGGGTTTGCATTTAAGATTTTTGAATTACCCTCTCAATAATCCATTTTGGTGTAAGAGGTGAAATGGTCTTTTACACCAAAATTCATCTCCCTGTGTCGTATAGACATACCCCGAATCTCATTTATTTATTTCTACTTGTTCGAAAGTTAAGGGGGGATGGGACACCTGGTATATTATTCAATTGTTATCTATATATATATATATATATAATCCAAATACCACTCACTGACTCACTCATCACGAAATCTCAAAAACGACAGAACGGATTGGAATGAAATTTGGTATGTAGGTTCCTCTAGAGCTGAAGCTGCTCGCTAAAAAGGGGGGTTTGGGGAGGTCAAATTTACTAAAAATCCCCATAAGATTTTTTTGTATAGGCGAAAAACCTGGGTGGTTATCATCGCCTTAAGAAATATATAGCACATAATATATTTATTGATATATATTTTTGGTGAATATACATTTAACTTTGATTTGTCTATCCGTACAAGGCCGGATCGGGCCAGCTAGTGTTTTATAAGAACTAATAACGTATAAAGTATGAACTAAATTGTTTTTAATAAACTTAAATAAAGGTTCATTAAATACAACTTACTGTTTCTGGTCTCACCAAGTACCGTAGCTACCAAAAACGTTAACAACTAAAAATAACTTTTGAAAATATTTTAACGAAAAATCTATACTGTTGTACGAATTTTAAGTAAAAATATCAATTTAGGTTTTGTTTTAAATGTTATCATGTAAAAACCATGATCACGTTATAAACAAATCATGATCACGATCATGTTTAAATCATGTTATAAATAGGCCAGTGGGACTAGTCATGTTTTGGCTTTACAATCCGTAAAGATTTTATTGATTTGTTTGTGAAGTCGCATATTATTATTATTTTTTGCTAAACGTGTATAATATAATATATATTTAATATTCAAACTTAATTAATAATGGGTTGGCCAGCAAAAGCATAAAACATTTTGTAATATTTTATAACATGTCTTTTGTTTGCCATACAGTCTCTATTTTAAAGTTAAGAAGGCGTAAGTTTTAATTAAAGTATTAACTTTTCTATTATAAAAAGGGGCGATTTTTAAGTGATTAAAACATTGCAACACATAATATATGTACAATTTTGTATAAAGAACATATAAGAAAGGAAAATCAATATTTCTCTATCGTTATTCAATTTAAAAATATTGTATTTATTCTATGATTTCTGTGTATGTAAAATACTTTTTTAATAATTTATAAAGTTCCAGCTGCGTTACTAGATAATGGTTTGTGTTATATGTCGTCGTATTTTTAAATTAATTATTATATGTTATCTCGCCGTTTAAAATCTTCAGTACAGAGCCTAGCAAGCTACTCTGGTAGAAAATAAACTAAATAAAAATCCATTTAGTAAACGTGATTACCTAATGGCTATAATGTTTCCAAAAGATAGAGGGACCTGCCGTAGTTGAGCAATGAATATTGCAGCTACGGCTTCATAGAGAGCAGTGCCATCCATGTTGATAGTAGCTCCAATGGGCATGACGAAACGAGAAACTCTTGGATCACATTTGTTTTTCTCTTCCAAGCACGCCAAGGAAATAGGTAACGTAGCAGAACTGAAACAATAAGAAATTGAGATAGGTTTTATAGAAATAAATAATTATATTTAACTATGAAATAAATACATTATATTATACGGTATAGTAAATAACGAGGGAATAGTTTTAAAATTGTTGTAAATTTGGTTCTGTTTCATTTTCTCCATATTACAAACCTTCCCTTATAAAGGAAATAAGTGGCACTATTTATGATAAGCAATTAAATTTATAATTTAGTAAATTTTTATGTGAGTATGTCAAAAGGATTGCAAGACATAAAAGAGCTAAGTTACTACTTTTATAGACGTCAAATTATTTATTACAGACGTCCAAAGATGAGGCGGTGGTTACTCCATCGGGTTGTCCTTTCTAAAAGACATAAGTGTTCTAAACCCCATCACTGAGTATAAAACGCTGTTTTGGCTGATTTTAGTTACTAATTATCTTGTTTAAATTTAGTTTAAGGTTACCATGTTTATGATTAATGATACAAAGTATTTATAGTGAAATTACATTGAACGTAACATATGTAACAAAACAGCGTAAAGTCACAATGTAGGCTACGGAAAACCTTATATAGTTGGCAAAAACTGTTACAAACTAGATACAGTATAAACAAGGAGTAAAGAATTTAACTTAATTTAGAATACAAATTATTTTATATTGCTTTCTTAAAGCTAATAGTCGGTTTACGTCCATAGCAGTATCACTAGATGTACACGTTTATCTAATATAAACTTTATATGCCCACTCATGTTCTGCATGTTCAATGTATTCATTACGGTCCAGGGCCTATATTCGCTCCAACTAGAAAATTGTGTCTCATTACATTTTCTGCACCATCTTACATAAAAAATTTTTTTGTATCATATTCGAATGTTGCCAGGCGGCAACAGTAGTAAAATATTGTATTTTTTTTTAACAAATTTGAAAATTAGATTTTCGTGACAAGTTTAGATTGTTTCGGAAATTTCAAAATATTTTAAACTTTTTTGACATCAATTTTATTATTTTATGTTTAAAATACGCATTTGCAATGTCGAAAAACTGTATAAAATATTGAAATTTTGAACGTTTCGAAAGTGCTAAGGTAATCTTTACACGTTTCTCAACAATATCCCAAAGAGAAATATTTTGCTCTAAAGGTTTGTTTTTGAAATGTTCACTTATTGATAGTGTATACTTTGGGTGAGTGCGAGAGAGAACGAGGATCTCTCTCGCAAATAATAGGCTTTATTATAAATACTTTTAACAATTAACAAATAAAAACGAAACTTTTGAACAAAATATTTCTAATAACTCATCGGAATATTGATAAGGGATGTCTTAAGATTACCTAAGAACTTTGGCAGGACCGAAAATAAAAATTTGTATATGGCTTTAGGACGTTGAAAATGTTATTTTTTCTGGGAAATACAGTCTTCTAAAAATGTCTAGGGGTAATGAAGATACTTTTATTAGACCTACGTTATGAACACCGAGTATATTATTTTATACCAGCCTTATTGTAATTTAGTTTACAAATAACAGGTTTGTGTAGTATAGGCCTATAACTATACTGAAACCCATAACCTCTATTTTTCCAATATATGCCAATAT
>JAGFPH010027111.1:0-10157 GCA_018207615.1 Philaenus spumarius | reverse complement strand
TAAGGATAAAGCTAAGTTATGTGTAATAATAATTGGTTTATTCAACCCAGCATCCTATACCAACTCAGTAAATACTACAATATTGTATTATACATTTGCTGTCTTTATCTTTATCAAAACTATTATTCTTCATTCGATTGTTTTCAAAGTTAAATCATCCGATAGGGAATTAAAAGGGCTATAAAAAAGATACCTTGAAATTTTTTGTTAAAATGTACGGTTTTTGAGTAATTTAGGTCTGACATTTTCAAACAGCCGCCATTTTAAAGAGCATGATTGGATATAATCGTTTATTTTGATTAAGATATAACATTATTAGGTTAAACTTCATGCCAAGTTTGAACTCAATTTTTTAACCCGTTCTCTAGTTATTAATTATTTAGTAAAAGAAACAAAATGGCGGATATTTGGAAAATGAAGAGTTTTTCGAAAAAATTTTATTCTTGATTTTCTATTTATTTTGACCCATAGAACCATTTCCCGAAGTTTTTAACACTAACCTTGTTCCACCCTGTATAAGTGTAACAGATTGTCCTACGTCATAGGCTTAGTCTGTTAATGTTAATACAATGTATAGTTTAATTATTAATACCTCTGAAATGGACGTTCTGCTTCCTCATTTCGTAAGTTGTGTTAAAAACGTTTACACTTCTCCCGTGAGGTCTTAAACACACAATTACATTTTACTTTCTCCACCCTATACGTAGTATAATAAATATGGAGAAAGTATTGTTTTCGTAAAAATGTTCGAATTTGAATTTTCAGTTGAATTATCTGTTTTGGTGCTCCCAGAACTCAAAAAAATTTTTTAGTGCAATTATCTGTGTTGGTGCTCCCTAAACCCAAAAATATTATTAGTGGAATTTTTTGTTTTGGTGCTCCCTGAACCCAAAAAAGTGTTTTTAGAGTGGTGTCTGTCTGTCAGTCTGTCTGTATGTATACACGACCAGAGAGGACACTATTGGTCTGATTTTCATGAAATTCGGTATGTAGGTACTAAACCCTAATATCTCCAGGCACATTTTTCATTTTTTGGAATTTTTAATTTAAAAAAAAAAACCTAAAAACCCATAAAAAACGACAAAAATGCAAATTTCTCAAAAACGGCTCTAACGATTTTGATCAAAATTTCAGTATTTATAGTGCTTAAGATGCCAAACAAAATGACACCACCCGCTTTTATCAAAACTTCGGCGTTTTATAATTATGAGGAAATGTTTAAAAATAAACAAGTTTGTGTTGTCAATTTAGCATCGCGGCTTCGGCCGCACGGGGTAGCACCACGGTAGCGAGCACGGCCAGTAATTCAAAGGTCGCGCGATCGAATCCCGCCTGGGACAATAATTTTTTTATACGATTGACGTAGGTAGAATATTATTTTTTTGTTTTGTTCTAAAAAGTAGTAAAAAATAAAATGATTAAAAACAATTTTATTTTGACTACAGTAAGTTGGGAGAAAGTTTGTGTCAGTTAACTGATACCGTTTATTAAAAATGTAATCATCTCCTTGAGTCTGTACAACCCTTATAAACTTAAATGCTAGTAAACCTAAATACGATTACTTAATTTAATTCGAAATTTAAATAAAATACAATCTGCATTGATTCCCTCTAAATGGCTTGATCTGCGGAAAATAACATATAAAATAAAATACATAATTACTTCGCTTACCAACCCACTCGGCGACTCATGTTGAAGCCAATGCAAATTGATTATTGTACACTCTGATATTTTGACGGAAATGAGCGGTGACCTATTGTAATACTGCGATCGAAATAGACGGACGCGATAATTAGAATTTCGGCATGCGTTGTAATTTTCCCAATAAAACTTAAACAGCCAATCACCAACATTTCAAAATAATCTTGTTATTGCCAACTAACGGAAACAATATAATAACTATCGCCAGACGTTTGACTTAACGGAACAACACTTTTGTATGCCTAATCTAAATACATTGTTAGTTGTGAAGAATAATTACCTGATTGTAAATTAACCATTTTTTTTATTTTTTTTTTTTGCTTTCCATGCCACTTTGGGCCTTTCGGCTAACGAGCATGTTTTTTTTGGGTTTTTAATATTTTATGGTCCCCCGCGGGATTTGAACCCGGGACGTCTTGCTTATGAGGCAAGTACCATAGCCGTTGAGCTATGACGGAGGACTGTAAATTAACCAAATTGGTTGCAAATGAACGCGTTTCGGTTCATTGTAGGCGCAACCCAAGACTGTGTTGAGATTTCGGTGCAAATCTGCTGTTCTATTTGAAATATATAACAACAGATGTTTTAATTAAATCAATACGGTAAGAAATTTTCGTAGATTTTTGTTTGCAATCGCTTTTAGTTTGTCAATCTAACCTAAAAAAACATTTGGTTGTGAATAATAACAAACGGATTTTAAATTCGCCAAGTCGGTTGCTATGGTAATGACTGTAAACAATCGTTTGCTGCTAAGCTTTGAACAGCAGTTTTGTTTGAATTTTCGTTATTTTTACGCTTTAAAATGAAAATGTTTCAAAATCCTTTCTTAATATGCGTAAATCCGTATATGACCCAATAAGAATATATTGTATTTAAATTTTCATATATGTATCTCGAGTAGTTTTCGCTCTACGTTGTTCTATGTCAGTCCGTCAGGACAAAGCCGCTTATATGCACGGATTGTATTTAAAAAATAGGGAATACCACATACAAAGACAGCAAAACCTTTAAAAAAGAAAAAAAAAATAAACTATTTAAAACATGCAGAAAGAAAGGTTGAGATAATCAGACAAACGTTTGAAATATGTTATTCTATTAAGTCTATTTAAGCCAATATCTACAGAGTTATACATTTTTAAACTTTTTAACAATGATTATTAATTATTAATTTTTTTTTGCTTACTTTCTAAATGGTTGTACAGATAGCGGCAATTAGCATGGAGCGCGAAGAGGGGGTGTGCAAGTCTCCCCCACCACATTTCCCCTCTCACGGCGGAGTACAGTCAGAGCCGCCTGTCCTACCTAATTCATGTCTGCTATGTAGTCGTGTTGATTGTATATCAACACTTTTTGGCAGTGACTGTACTGAAGACTCACACTCGAGTAGGAGAGGGTAAGAAGTTACAGCGCATGCTCGAGTGACGCTTCACGCTACTTGGCACTATCTGTAACAGCCATTTAGTGTATTACCCAACCTTCCTACATTAAAATTTGGCAATATTTTTCAAAGTTTACCTTTTCTTTTCACAGAAATTCTACATTTTCTTATGATGAAAATTTTGCCAACACCAAAACCGTGTGTTATCAGCAATACTGGTTATCATTTAGTCTTTTTTTAATGATCTATTTCACCATTAGTAAATAGGTGTGTTTAATATCGTGTGCGTTTATAGTCGTTCACCTGAAACGTGTTGTAAGTAGTCGGAACTGATTTATGTTTAGTTCTGAACGAAATTATTAAACATGAGATACTTCTAGGCGAAATATATGTTCATTTAAACTAGCCTAAAATCCCCCAAAAGTGGAGTTCCAGTTGAAAGCAAGTTTGTTTAACTCTGTATATCTCTCTATTACATACAATTTCCTCTATAGTAGCATTAGTGCACATGCGTCCGGATTTAGGTCACCACAACCCACCCCAACTACCCCGCTACAAGTGCCTCTTTCTTTATCAATCATCACTTCAGTATAAACATAAGCGTATACAACAATCTGTTTGCATTTACTCTTTAATTTTTTATTTTGTTTTTTTTTTAAACCAGGAAACTTGTAATTACAATTTAATTAAAATATTATTTTATGTTTAGAAATTGTGTAGAATTATAGGCGTAAATATAATCATGATAAGCATTTGTAACTAGTTAACTTGATAACTAGTTTTTTTTTTTTAAGAATAATATAAAAGTCGTTTTATAACTTGTTTATCAACTGTTTAACAAGTTAAGCAGAACACGTTGAGTAACTGCGTTATAACAATTCAAAATGATGTTGAGAAATAAATCTGTACTAAATAAAATTAATTTAGGAATTCCATTTAAATCAAAAGAAACACTTGCGCGACACCTAGCGGTAGATTTCTACAACGTATATTAAACAACTATGAAATGGCCAAGATTTTCACCATTTCCAGCCACACAAAAATGTAAATCCAACAATTCACAAATTATAAGTCGTTATATCATCCATATTAAAAATAACCGTAAAAAACCTGAGTTATCTATAGGCCTAACAATAAATAGGTCTGAAGCAAAGAAAAGAGATTTAAATAGAATTCAATCGAAATAAGACGAGAATGTCACAATACCTTTTATAGGCCGTGAACAGAAACAGCGATAGAATTTCATTAACTATGAAAATATCAGTCAAGTACGAATGGAATAAATATGGCCTATGGATAGATCACATATGTATACACATTTTATCTCACTTAAAATATGGCCGAGGATATTAAAATATTACAGAAATAGTCTAAAAAAAATTTAAAAATCTAAGTTTGAAGAGAACGTTTTAGTACAGAATTAGACATTGAAATTGGAACACGATTCTGATTGGCTTAGGCCAACATATGATTGGAATCTTAAATAATATTAGAAGTCATGCTATGTATGTTAATTTGTAAGGATTAAATAATGCAAGAGAAGTTATTTAAATCCCATAGTATGTTTTAAACAATAATTTTAATAATAGTAAATTCAGTAAATGTAAATGTAACTATTAAAAATTTAGTTTCATGTAATAGGTTCATAATATACCATTTCATCTCCCCATATAAGAAGAACAAGAAGCAGTGGATTCAATAGGATATCTCTTTGCATAGCTTCAGTACTACAAAGAAAAAAAAAATATGGATTGTTGAATAAGACCCCAGATTGGATGGATGAGCCTCTGTATTTAATAATTATAAGGTATATTTTCCAAAAAGAAAAAAAAAGTATTACTGTTATCAATCCAAAGTATATCAGAATGTTTCAGCAATCAAGTGAAAGTGATTTTTATATAAAGTGATTAATAATATCTCAGTCAAACCTAAGATAAAGACACATGACCTCAGAACTAATTGGGTGAGACCTAATTTAATTGATTTGAATTACTTTTTGTCATAACTAATAGCCTAGTGCAGATCTTATATTAAAAAAATGAAAAAAAATTACAAACATTATTGAATATCAATTTTATCTGTTAAAGTAACGGAATATTTTAATATAAACTTTTCAATGTGTACCCAAAGTGATTGTTACAATGAACAATTATTTCCCCAATCATTCACTCACTAACCAAACAATAACTTTTATTTCATTGATTTATTTTATGCTAATTTTAGGCTTGAAATCCCTACTTCCCTGAGATAAGCCGCTCTTACCTTAACCCCGAGAAAGAGACTCATATAGAAAATTAATTTCATTTTATATCATGTTTAATAAGTACCAATTTTTCTTTTATAATTAATAATTACAACAAACAGTTCTGATAATAGAAGAAATAGACATTTATTAAATGAAAGACATTCTAAGGAGCCATAAATAGCCCTAATTATTATTTGGATTTATAATATGTTATGTGTACCAATTTAATCTCTTTGCTACATAAATAGTTTCAATAAATAAGATTTATATAAATCAAGAAAAGGATTTTTTTTCTTTTTATAAAGTTTATTCATACAAAATTTTGTATGAATATCAATAAATAATTCCATTATTGTAATCAATTGCTGCTTTATTTCTCTGTATAATTTCTTTCAATTATTATTGTTATTACTAACACATTTTACTATTCTTTACGAAAGAGCACCATAATGTGTATTTTAGAAATTTTAATATTTTGAATAAAATATTGATATTAAAGAATTAATGTATATTTCAGCGTGTACGAAATGTATAAGTAGAAATTGTTTGCACATCAGCCTCCCACCCCGCAGGTATACCAGAAGTATCAATAATAATCACGAAAGATAACTGACAGCGTTGCAAGATACTCCAAAAATCAAATTCTGAGATCAATATTTTATTATTTTCTTTTGCATACAATTTACAGGTGTACATAAAATAGCTTGTCGCTTGTTGGAGTGTTAGTTACAAACTAAATTACATTTCATAGTGAATTACATAATTTTAGAACAACATTTAGCGATATTAAAGCGTTAGAAAAACATTATCGAATTAAAACTTGCAAAACTGTTGTTATAAATAAATGGAGTGAGAATAAGAGTTAAAACTTATCTACACACGCCTATGTTGTAAAAGTTAAAAATCATTTTAGTTACTAATAGCTATTCGATAAGTAGTGCAATGAATATTTAATTACGACCGGAAGCTAATGAAAAGAAAGTTCTCCGGTTAAGTACACTGGGGTGGAATTATTTAACCAAAAGGGAGGTGAAGCTAATTTAATATGGCAAAACTAAACTGCAATTAAGATTTTTATTTTTAACTTTCTCAAAGTTCAACGACGCGAAGCTATGCTTTAACTTTTTCAATAAAGCATCGTGGAGTTTAAGAGTAAATAAACCAGTGGTTGCGTTGAACAATTTAATTATTATAAGTACAAAACGGAGTATAATTTATTTCCGTGTGTTTGAGAAATTCTGAAATTCTTTTACTAAAATAATAAAGCATAGAGAAATAACAATTATTGGAGCAGATAGCTCAAATGTACGGAAATCAAAACCTTCGTTCAAAACTCATTTATTTTCATGTTTGTCATACACACTACATAAACAGTGTCAAACAAAATTGTAGACTTGATTCAACAATAGGAAGACATTGAACAAGTCGAAGCATTGTTAGCATTCAAATAGATGTTGGTCTACAGTTAAGAATAAATACACAATAATGAATTGCCACCTAACAAGGGGCACAATGTGTGATTTTATTTAAAACTAGAGGGGTCGCTTCGCTCACTAATCCCCACGGCGATCCTCAGCTAAGCAAATGCAAATATATTATTGTACACTGTACTATTTTCACGGGAATGACAATTAATTGGGGCAAAGATGTATTATTTTATATACTGTATATTCAAGTTATAAAATATGACCAAACTGTGATAAGGTAAAGTAGTATTTCAAACTGGTATAATAGTCTTAAGGGTCGGCTCTAGTAAAACAGAAAGCAACCTGCGACTCCAGCGTAGGTTACACGGACATTGCTCATCCTAAATCCATTTAAAATCCGCAATTGTTCAAAAAGCGTTTTTAAAGAAATACCAAACTCTCGGGGACAAAATTCTTCATCCGAATGGTTTGGTAATTTTTCGCTATAACTAATAGTTACAACGTAAAAAAAAATTTAAAATCACCCTATAGCGGCGGTAGGTTACACGGACATTGCTCAGCCTAAATCCATTTAAAACCCGCAATTGTTCAAATAGCGTTTTAAAACATGCAAATACCAAACTCTTGGGGACAAAACTCTTCATGCGAATGGCTTGGTAGTTTTTCGCTATAATTAATAGTGACAACATAAAAAAAATATTAAAAATCAATGTTTTAAACTGTTAATAAATATTAAACAAAATGTTTTTCTTAGTTTTGGAAAAGCCATTTGCATGCATATTGGCCATAGCTTTAAAATAACACATCGTTCATAATTAATTATCCGATCAAAATAAAGGAAAAATGTGGATTTTAATTTAACATTGGTGTTATAGAGTGTCAGCCAACATGGCCGACAGCTAGAGCCGACCCTTAATAAAAATAAAGTTGGCATAATTTTAATGCTGATAGGTGTTTCAATTATGATATAATAAGCCTTTTGGAACGAAGTTCTTTTACGCGACTTGCGGTAGAAGTTGTCAAATAGAAAATGTAACGCGTAACGAAAAACCGTTATCGAATCGGTTGCTATAGTAATGAATGTAAATAAATTCAAGAAACATGTGTCACCGTCAGAACGGACACACTGTTTTTATAGCATCTCCGCAATTATTAAGACACAGTCGCATCCCCGCAATTATTTAGGGCTCCATCGCATCTCCGCAATTATTTAGGGCTCTATCGGATCTCCACAATTATTTAAGGCTACGTAGTATCGCCGCAATTATTGAAGACACAGTTGCATTGCCGCATTTATTAAAGGCTACGACGCATATCCGCAACTATTTAAGGCTCCATATGATTATTTAAGGCGTGATGAACTTCATTCCTGACGGGAGTCCCACATTTTTTTCTTTCCTTTTGTTGGCTATTTTTCTAATCTAAAAGTTAATTGTGAATAACAATTGCCGGATTCTCAATTTTCAAATTTGGTTCATATGTTTTACAATCTAAAAGCTTTCAAGAAATGTGTGTTGGTTCAGTATAGGCCCAACCTAAAATTGTGTTAAGCTTACGATCGAAACCATTCCGGAGATTAGCACGGACAAACGGACAGAAACACAAACAATTCAAAAATTCATGTTTAGGTTTTGTTAAAGTGTGAATAGAAATATGAGCTTTAAAAAATTATTTATTTCGAAATCAGAGAAAGACACTTTAATTGTATTTATAAGTATAGATAATTACAGGAAATTATATCTTTATTATTAAACTAAACAGACTAATGTAATTCAAGTTTGCATAAATCTACCAATATGACTGTAGTGTTCTAATTAATCACGACAAATGATTTTCTTAAATCTATAGACAGTATTAATTCAGTAGAAAGCAAAGCTCAAATCAGACGCCAAGTGTCATGCTAGGTGGTAGTATACTTGAAGTGCAATCAATTATATTTTTTGATCTTCTAATTGATGACAAGTTGACCTGGAGTGATCACATTAGCAGTAATAGTGCCAAAATTAGCTCAGGTATACTGTGGTACATCGATACTTTTAACAGCCTATTGTGGGCTAGTGTATCATTATTTGAACAATGGAGTTCTTCTTTGGGGAAAATCATCAGTTGAAAACATGAAAAGAGTGTTTGTCTTGCGAAAAACAGCCATAAGGCTTATTGCGGGGCTATAAAAAAACAAAGTTGTAAAAACTATTAAAAAAAATATGCAGTATTTACACTTCCATGAATCATACTTGAAGTGTTGCTTTTTTTTAAGTGTAATCATGTCCAAAATATGGATATAGACAACTACAGTACCAGACAAGGTTGTGAGTGCCGAGCCAGAAACCACAGGTTAAATTTTATACCGACAATTTCTATTGTCTGGATCCTTTTACTTCGTGGATGAGTTTGTGCATCATGATACTATTTTGTGATAGATGTGATCTCTTTCTTTTGCTATGTGTTTTGTCTTGTTAAATTACTAACTTATTCTTACAGATTTTTTATTTTACAATTGTTGTGTATTTCGGTTGATAATTTTTTTCTTGTTGTTGTTTAATTGTTTTTTGTGAGTATTAATCAAACGTTTTGTTTTATAATTGATTTATATGCCTTGTTTTATACGAATATTTTTGCCAACAAAACCAATAAGAAATAAATAATTTAAACTATATCCTCTCATTATACATATATCACGAACAACAACTAAAACAATGACGAACACAATTTAGATTAGCAGCGTTTAGTATTCAATTCAGATTGTTATAAAAGAATCTCGATCCCAAACTTTGTAGGAGCGAGGTTCACCTGTCAGGGGATAACGCAAGAAGATGTATGTACTGGCTTACGTTGGCGGTTGCAGATATTGTGTTTCCACTTATTTGTTTTCTTGCAATAAATTTCCAATTTTCTTTGACAATGATGTATGTTCCGGAAGATGTAGAGTTTAGAAAGAAAGGCAAAGATCGTGCAGACAACAAATACAAAGTTTAAGTTAATTCGATCACGCAGCTGATCCGCTGACATAAGTTAGCGAATTTCCAAAATGAAATATATATGTTTAAGGGTTTCAACCATTTGGGAAATTGGTCTACTCACGAAGGCGCTGAATAGCTGCCTCCGTATACGAAATATATTAGTACAATGTTTTTGTATCAGAGCCTCCAGCTACGAATAGCGCGCTGCTTCGTTCCGCTCGCAGCGGAAACCTTCCGCGTTCGACCTTGCGGCCTCGGTTTATTATTAACTGTTTCACTTCGCTCGCAGCGTACAATTTCACCTGTCAGGCCTCGGATCTGAAGATGCCTCCACGTGGATTTGAACCAAATACTTGTATGGTATTACACGTTTTGATTGATTTTGAGGGAACTAAGTGAGCTATAAGGTCATGTGAAAAAACAAAATGTGCATAATAATATCCTAT
>JAGFPH010027110.1:0-10157 GCA_018207615.1 Philaenus spumarius | reverse complement strand
CAAGAGAAATGAGATAATTTTAGTTAAAACATTTTCAACTTTGTAAGCTATTTGATTTGCTCGTGCTTTCAAAATGTTTGAACATATGTGTTGTAAATTTTTTTCGTATTCTTTAAAGCTTGTAAAAAGTGCCCAAAATGGTTATTTTTGGAAACAGCGTATCATTTTTGTTAAAATATTGGTTTCTGAGAGTAAAACTGTTAAGAGATAGTAAATTAGAATCCAAAAATATAAATTCTGTAAATAGTCCTCGCCTTGAAGCAGGACAAAGTAAATCCGAACATTTGTCTAAAGTTTGACTTCTAGAGTCCCTACAAATTCAAGTTTATCTAGTCGTAATTTGTTTCTATTTATGTCTAATACAGTTAGTACAGTTTGAACATATTTATTAAAAGTATTTATATTTTATTTATTCAAACATACCGGAATGCACGTGACCTCTTTGCACTTAAACTCCACGTCAGTTTAGAGAAAATATACATTTTATGTTTTCGCTTTATAGAAATATCTTCTGCTATCTCATTGTGTCATATTGGATTGTAATTTTCTTTCAAGTCACGAGTAACTCGTTATAACTCAACTTTTCTTTATTAAATATCTCTTATTTTCCTTATTGTTCATTATTTCCTTTATTCTACCTGCTAAAAGAAGTACTTTTATAAGTCCTTGATTCAGATATTTAATAATAAATATCATCTTATGTTGAACACTTGATTAATTACACACCTTTATTAAAAATAAATTATTACATAACTGCGAAGATTCAGAAAGAGAGTTGGTCTGCGAAGCATGCTGATTAGTGTACATTATAATGTGGTGACTTTTGTTTGACAAAAACTATTTTCGAAATCACCATTAGAATTAAATCCTATACTCTAATACGAGCAATGTCTGTTTGTTTGTTTGTACGTACGAGCAATCTCGAGATCCAGCGGAAGGATTTTGATGAAAGTTTGGGATTAGAGGCTTTTGGGTCTAAAAAATCGATTGTTGAAAACCACTACCTCAAGAAAACTCGTATTTTTCTAAACAACTCATTTGAAAATTGAAAATGTTTAACATTGGGCTTATGGAGTTTAAAATCATTACATATGTTTAATAATAACAGTAATCAGCTGTTTCCTATAATATTTCCATTATCATCTGATTTCAACACCAAACGTACCTAAAACATTATTTTTGTGCTGTTATTAACCGATCTAAAACCCTTTTCACAAGTTTTTGCATTCTTTATATTTCTATAAAGGTAATATAAATAAACTAATGATTATAATTATTATTTGTTATTTCTAAAATACATAAACAAATTCAGTATGTGATACTTATTTCCATACATTTTCCTAAAAAAAAGTATTGAGCGATGCTCGGTCGCCCAGGTATTATATAATGACAAAATAAGTGAAAAAATTTTAATTAAATTTTAATATAGGCTATTGTTTAATTTTTAGTTGAAAAGTTCTATTGGAACTTTGGGTACTTTTTTACCGGGTATTCGAACGAAATCTTGCGTACCGTACCACCTCAAATCAATAACATACAGTCTATACACACTGTATATGTATACTAAGTTATCGCTCATTCTCTCTCCAAGCTATCCGTTTTCATTGTAGAAAGTTATACATATATTGTTTATGTATATTTTAAATTTCACACAAATCGGATGATTATTTTGAGAGAAAATGTATTTTTAACGAACACAATTTCATTAAGGCTAGCGAATTGTCTTCGATAAAAATTAATTTTCTATAAAAATAATCATCCGATTTGTATGAAATTTAAAAATGTAGATAAACAATATAATAATATATGTATAGTTATAAAAAAATTATACATCTGCAATAGCTTTATACTACATAGGCCAGCAACTTTATGAATGCATAATTATCAATGAATATGTTTTGATTAAATACTATTTTTATCTAAAAATATTCATTTGGATTAGTATGAAATTTAAAATATACATAAATAATATATGTATAATTTTCTACAATTTATAACAAATATATATAAATATAATAAAAACAAATAAATCCCAACGAACGACAATATTTAAGAACATACCGGTAGGCAATCAATTTCATAATTCTATTAATCTTTTTTTAGGGTCAAACTGTAATATGACAACACAGTAGGGTTAAACTTTACTATCGTACTTCAAAATATAAACATTAATATTTCCCTAACCATTCGTTTAATTTAAAACCTTAAAAAGAATCGCATTAGTAATTACATTTGATTAGTATGAAATTTAAAATATACATAAATAATATATGTATAATTTTCTACAATTTATAACAAATATATATAAATATAATAAAAACAAATAAATCCCAACGACAATATTTAAGAACATAGGCAATCAATTTCATAATTCTATTAATCTTTTTTTTAGGGTCAAACTGTAATATGACAACACAGTAGGGTTAAACTTTACTATCGTACTTCAAAATAAAAACATTAATATTTCCCTAACCATTCGTTTAATTTAAAACCTTAAAAAGAATCGGATTAGTAATTAAATTTTCTATAATATACTGCAATTCGAATAATATTAATATTGATTTGCAAATTTAACTTCTTAGAAATTGTAACTTCCAACGTGCGGTCAAGCACACCCAATTTAAAAAATTTAAACTAGCGAATAAACTAGATTTCATTAATGCAAACATGATTGTATTTTCTACGCAACATTCCACATTTGTACCCGTCTTTAAAGTGGCAATTCATTAATGGATATTGCAACTATTTTGTTGCAGTTCATTATAAACCCGGTGTGTTTTAAAAAAAGGCTTTATAGGCAATCATAGGCAGTGCACAATACAATGCCGCTTCTATTGGGTGCAGAATCAACTAAGACCACTACAAGTTCATATATGTATGTTTAACCTTGCTCCATGTAACTTTTCCTACTGGGAAATTTTCAAAGGGTGATGTGTTAAATTCGAATGCATCTAAGGAAATTGCAAATTACTTTAACGAATTCTTTGCCAAGATAGGTCATAATTTGGCTACAGTTATTGATTCTAGTGGTACTCCGGTAATAAATGACGTCGACTTCAGGATTGACGGAGATTTTAGGATTGATTTGGTTGATGAAAAGACCAGTATATATATCAGCAGACTTCGAGGTAAATCTGCTCCTAGTTATGATGGGGTGACAGCATCACTTTTAAAAAGTAATTGTAATTTTCTTGTAAAACCGCTTCATCATATTATAACCTTAAGCATTGAGTCGGGTGAGTTTCCAGATGTATTTAATCTGGTACTTCGCTATTGCAAAGTGTACTATATACAATTACAACCATATAAATACATGGATGTGTCTATTTAGCTGTCTGAATGGACAAACAAATACAAACAACAAACCCAACAGGAAACGCCTTTCATCGGGTTAGAAAGCGAAAACGTTGTACAAATAGAATCGTGAAGGTGGGAATGCATTTGTTTATTTTGTTCCGTTTGGAAATAAACACGGCGAAACCATGTGCGAAATGAATTAGCTATTCCTATAATACTTTTATTTTTACTTCGGTTTAGGATTGGGAAATAGGAATTTTATTTTAGAAAGGTAGTACGAGGCTTTTAAAATAAGTATAACCAATAAAAGAATGTACTTTCTGTTATATAGATTAATCTGTACATACATTTAAATAGGCCTACAAAAAAAAACTTCGAAGATGTAAAATAACATTTAATTTGTATTTAATTGTTGTAAATAAGTAAATAGTTACAGTACATAGCTTTGTTATTTATCGAGGGATATACGACCATTATTAGTTCCACCAGTCAGTGAATTTAATAATTTTTAAAGCATTTCTGGAGTTCATTAAAGACAAGGTATGAAAACAGGTCCTGTGTGCTAAAATAGGACGGATTAAAGTAATTGCTAAAAATGTTTTAAAATACAGAATATTCGTTATATGTTTTCACTACAACATAGTAACCAATGGTTTATATTTTTCCAATATAGAAAACAATCGCTTGTTAAATATAATAGACAAGCACCTAAATTGTTTCTATAATATATAGTTTTCTAAATTTTTTAATATAGTAGATAATCACATCATTTCCCCCCTCCCCTCCCCCCAATAGTACAGAATCGCCTATTTTCGCTAAACCTTTTCAGTATAGTAGAAAACGGACTATATTTTTTCCAATAAAATAAATACAATCACCTATATTTTTTCACTATAGTAGACAGTTACCAAATCGAATATATTTTGTAAGTATAATAAAAACATATTATTTTAAATATAGTAGACAATCCCCCCCCCCTTAAATAGTAGAAAATCGGCTATTTTCGCTAAACCTTTTCAGTATAGTAGAAAATGGACTATAATTTTTCCAATAAAATAAATACAATCACCTATATTTTTCTATTTCTAGATTTCTATTTCTACAACTAGATCATATAGTCACCAAATTGCCTATTTTTTGTCAGTATAAGAAACCTATATCATTTTCAATACAGTAGGCAATCTTATCTATTTAGAATCCATTTCAGCTAACGAATCAGTGAGTGATATAATTAAAACTTGTTACACGTCAAAATTGGATCAGTTGATGTATAACAAGTTTTACTTATCTATTTCCCCCAAAACATTAGATAACTGCAAATATTCGTTAAAATATTTCAGTATAGTAGAAAATGGCATATTTTTTTCAACAAAATGAACAAAATTACTTATATTTCTTTTCAATATAGAAGAAATTGCCAATATTTTTTCAATATAGGAAATAAAATCACATACATTTTTTCGGTGTAGTAAACAGTCACCTAATCCCCTATAGTTTGTCAGTATTATAAATGTGTATTATTTTCTACATAGTAGACATTCTCATCTAACTTTCCCCAAATAGTAGACAATCGCCTATACCCACTAAAAGTTTTTGGTATAGTAAAAATGGCATATATGTTTTTAATAAAATAAACAATCGCAAATATTTGTATGTATAGAAGTAATTAAATATATATGTATTTCAGTTATGAACTTTTAAATGCGAAAGTGTCTGTTATGATCATTATGCATATAGCAGGGTATCAAATTTTCTTCTGACCCACAGAAGTAAAACATATTCATGTTAAAAATGTAACATCGAACAATCGAAAGTAATATTAAAGATATTTAGATATTATATTTATATAAATATTAAATTTATCAAACAGAGCAAGGTGGTGGAAATAACCGGCTTCACGCCTTTGTTAGCGAATAACAATATTTTTATGTAGTGTCTTATTATCGTTTATGTCTGACCTACCTACCCTAATTAACAATGAAGACATTTATTATATACTTTCAAAAATAAATTTAGTTGAGTTCATATTTACTTTCCATCCGATCCTGTTTACGACAATGTTTGGGTACAGTTTTTAGATAAACATAGAACTCATTGCTACTGTTGTGTTTTAAAATTGCCATTATCATGTAAACACAGATATTTGGAAACTTCTTTTTGAATTTTTCTCCCTTCCAACTGAAGATTCATATACAATCACTTTTTATTTGACAATTAATATTATCGTACAGTTTTGGACGACTAGTTACAAACTTTTACTATCAGTTATACCTATCCGATAACAGAGCTCCAATCTATATATAAAAGCCAAATACCACTCACTCACTGACTCATCACGAAATCTCAAAAACTACTGAACGGATTGGAACGAAATTTGGTATGTAGCTTCCTCTAGGGCCATAAGTGCTCATTAAGAAAGGGTTTAAAAAAAATTGAAATCTTAGGGGGGTTTGGGGGGTCAAAGTTACTAAATCACGATTTCTCCAAAACTACCAAACGGATTGGAACGAAATTTAGTATGTAGCTTCCTCTATTATCATAGGTGCTCGGTAAGAAAGGGTTACAACATTTTAAATTTTAGTGGATTTTAGGGGGGGGGGGTTTGGGTGTCAATTTTACTAAATCACGATCTCTCCAAACTACCAAACGGATTGGAATGAAATTTGGTACGTAGCTTCCTCTAGGGGATTTGGGAGTCAAAGTTACTAAAAATCCCCATAAAAATACATTGTATAATATATTTATTGATATATATTTTTGGTTAATATACATTTAACTTTGATTTCTCTATCGATCCATACCAATCCGGATCAAGGCATCTATCTATATATTTTGCTGCCCCTATCTATATTTGTATCATCATATCTAATGAACGATTTGTCTAAACATGGTGAAATCTCAAACAATATATACTATTTATGAGATAGATATTCCAATTAAACAAAATATTGTACAGTTGTAAGTCTTACGAAATTTGTTTGAAGGGTTTAAAATTGGTATTTTGGTAAATTGGATTTTTTAATTTGTTGCCTACAGACTTATCGAGATTTCTTAAAATGTATATAGCCTTCAAATAAGAAACCTGGCACAAATAACTGTACCTTGCCCCTCCCGCCCCTCCCTCACTTTCACTTTCCTACCCACTGACCACAAGGCACTGGAGCATTAGTTGGGCTTATTATTTTGATGTTCTCATTCCTCTAAACCCTTCTATTCCTGATACTATCGTTCCCTCTTATATTGCGGAGGATAATATTGGGGAAACTGGGCAGCTTTCAGAAAATTATCTCCAAAACTCTCAGTGTCCGTCGACAGAACCGTATTTGTCATCTGATACTGTTGAGTCAGATCATTGTTCCATTGTTCAAACCACCCAGAAACGTGGGAAAAACGGCGAAAAAGTTTTTCTAATACTAATCGTGCTAAAGCACATAGGGAGTTTGTCAAAAGATAAAATGCAAAAAATCCCGCCCTAAATCGCGAGGCTGTCAGAAGATACAATAAAAAAAATCCTCCCATGCATCGTGAGGCTTAGAAAAAGTACAGTCAACAAAATTCAAAGGTCAAAACAAAATGGCTGCGGTTCAAAAATACAGTTCTAAAAGATTTTGTATGAAGGTGCTTCTATAGTCTGAAAAATCAATGCCAGTGTTTCACTACAACTGCAACACCGATTATCACAAAGACAAAACAGTTGAACTAGGTCCTATGACGACATATAAATAGCGTACAGCTATGAAGTGGTATAAATGGCATGGTTTAGAACCTACGATTCATATCCTTATGACACACAAAATTACCATAATTTGTCGCATTTATTTCACCAAAATAATGATGCAATAGCGCATCATTGCCGAGTCAGTTAGTCTCTTATAAAAAATCTATTACTTATCAACGAGTAACAGATAAACCAAGCTGTTCGGGCTAACTAAACTACGTAATAGTTAGAGAACGTGCATCAGCTTATTGGTATTTATTTTTCTGTATACTGAAATAGTAAATAATCTTATCATTTTAGATATATAAGAAATAACTTTATATTTCTGTTTTGGATAGCTTCCTAAAAATGACTACAAGAAAGTTTCATTTTAGTTTATCAGAAGAAAATTAGTATAATCAACCTCAAAACTTAGTTCTTGTCAAAACCTCAACGCAAACAACTTCAGTGAACTCTTTTCATTTTATTTGTACCCGAAGTTATTTTATATATGTATACATTTGTGTCGGAATTGGAAACAAAAATATAATTTACGATCGTACTTGTTTACCAAGGAAGGACAAACTCTAGGAAACAAATTCAAGATAGCTGTATCGATTCGAAATTTTATAACAACCCATTTTGTTTACTATTTTTTTTAAATTCTGGGCTTTTAAATTTTCCAGTTCCAACAAATATTCGGTGGAATATTTTGATGACTATCCATTCAACTGATTTAACAGTATGTATGACTGGAAATTAAAATATATTTGTAATACATGCATTTAAGTTGTTTTTTTTAATTAAACATATTCTAAGCTTAGGAAACTAATCACACACCGAACCCAATGCTTTTGTGTCATCTGAATAGTTGACACATATTGTGTTGTATAACGCTCACAGTTTACTAAATAACTATTTGTTGCAACAAACTAGATTTGTTTGTGTCTTTAACTTATGTCAGTATCAAATTAAATGAGTCAGTGTTCCACCAGGAGTGGAATACATTATGGGATACATAGATTAGATTAGATTAGATCTATGTAATCTAACGCCAAGCTTACTAAATCCCTAATCAAGTTAAACCGACCACAACTCAAAAGAGTTGTAGAACTCATTACTGGACATGGCCAGTTCAGGAAACACTTAGCAACAGTGGGAATCCTTGAAGGCGACCAACGCTGTCGGCTTTGTAATCAGGCAGAAGAGTCAGCAAGCCACGTCATATTTGATTGCGAAATCCTGGAGCGTAGGAGGAGGAGGCTCTTTGGAATCCAGCAACCAGGAGACGAAGAAGACACATACTTGGTGGAGAAAATCCTGGACCTCACAAGGGATACAGGCTTCTAACGTGTTAGGCGCGGTACATAGGGGGCACAATAAACCAAAGGTTGACGTGCAAGGAGGCCTTCTCAAAGGAGGAATTCACCCCAATATAATCTAATCTAATCTAATGGGATACATAACTCCAAATCGAAAATGATTGTATAACGTCATACGTACGTCTCCACATTTCCAACTAAGCACCAGTATATTTTTATTTAATATCAAGGATCTTTAGAACAGGTTTTATCTCCAACATAATTTTTCATAATTATTATAAAGAACTCATAAATTCTATGTTTGCCCTTATTTATTTACTGGCAATCATCTAGGCATCCTATTAATATATCTTAACGAAACTCTGGTGTGAATTAGGTATAATAACTTCTTATTAATCTTAAATAGCATACAATAAAATTTCTCTAATAAATAAATAATTCGACCACGCAGCTTAACCGCTGACGCGAGTTGAGCGAATTTCCAAAATTCAGTTTATTTTTTGTGATTTTAACCAACTATTTGGGAAATTAATTTACTCACAAAGGCGCTGAAAAGCTGCCTCTGTGTACCAAATATATTAGTAGAATTTGTTTTTACCTAAGCCCCCAGCTTCGACTAATTCTCTCTTCGCTCCACCCGCAGCGGAATACTTGCTTTGCTAGTTAGCACCTCAACCTTGTGGCATCGGGTTATGGACTGTTCGCTACGCTCGCACTCGTACTCGGCCGTTGGTCTCGGATCAGAAGATCCCACGGTAAATTTGTAAAGGGTACTTTTATGTTATTTTACGTTTTCATCGATTTTGGTGGAACTAAGCTAGCTAAAAGTTCGTGTAAAAAAACAAAATGTGCAGAATAATATCCTACTCTTATTTTTGTAGAAGAAGCTAAAAAATATTTCATTCTAGAACAACGAACTTTAAAAAATAGTTACTTTCGTAAATATTTTTATTTTTAATGACATACTAAAACGTGTTCTGGGGACCTTGATCGGTGTTCATTTACTACTCTCGACCTTAGGTCTCACCATAATGGTCACTGTAATAGCTCCTAAGGAAGTTGGCTAATAATATATTCAGTTTTATAACTAAAGAACCACTAAACCAATATTGATGAAATAGATGTTGGTTCAAATTAAAACATAGGCTGACATTTATGAAAACAGTTTGCATTCCTTAAAAATTGTTTATCTCTTTTTTAATGTCTTCCTTAAGTTTTTATTTCTTACAATAATGCTTCAATACGTACTATATTAATTTTTAACGGGGGCGTTGTATCTTCTACGACGTTCTGCTACAGTTTGTCCCGATAACTTCCAGGCGCTTTTTTGCATCGTTGATACATACTGTCAGTTTGAGTTTTGCAAACACATGCGCGCAAGACGCACTTTAATATTGTCATATATATTTTTATTTGTAAACCGATTTAAATGGAACAAACACTAAATGTTAACCCAAGTTTACTCAACATCGCAACCCACATTTTTTCAGAAGTCGTGGAGTTTAGTGTCCACAATAAACAAAGACAAACAAACAAAAAGTGATGTATACGATTTTATTATAAATTATATTAGATTGCAAACATTTTAACGGTTATTACTTTTAAGGTACGCACTTTTAGTATTGCTGGCAATTATTTGATACTAGGATGTTAGTACTTATTGATTAAAATAACAGAAATTACAGATTTAACTAAAAATTACGAAAAATATTTTACTCCAACCGCAAACATTTAATCTTTAGTTTTAAATTAATTCGAGTTTAATCGGATCCGCACAAGGATTTAATAAATTCAGGAGTTCAAATGAAAGTTCAAGGGTTTTACGGAAAAATAATTTTCCA
>JAGFPH010027109.1:0-10158 GCA_018207615.1 Philaenus spumarius | reverse complement strand
GTCTCAAGTAACTTTCTACAAGATTCCAATATACCATCGCAGCTGAAAGACGTTATTTATTGCCAGTGTTTGTAGTTGTTAGCAGGCGCCTAAAGCTTAGTTACTGCTCGGAGTTGCTTGTGTTGAACATGAAAAATGGACAAAGTTTTAGTGCATCACATTTATTTATTACTTCGTATAATACATCATTTCCCGCGAATGGTGTTATTAAAATTATGTCAAGAGAAATAAAAACACAACTAGGAGTAAGAAGATTGTAAATAAAAACTTAGTGAGAAGTAATCATAAAATGAATATAAATATTAAGAAAAACTTGCTAATACAATAAATTTTATTACCACTAAATAATAATATTGGCCTACAAATAAGTACCCTTTGATGGGATGCTTGTGTGAATGCTTTCTTACCTTAAGTAACTGTTTATGCAAATCTTCTAAGTGTTTTATAACTTCAGTTGACCCAATTAAGTCAAACAAAAGTTTCAAATAAAACAATATAAGTGTCACACTGCATTAAAAGTGTTAAGTGTTTTTACGAAGCTAGAGTCTCCATTACGTTCGTAAACTTAATCTAAAATAACTCATACACACCCGTTACACGCTTACCTTTTGACGGAATTTGTAAACCACACTTATCTTTACAGCATTACTTTGTCAGCTGTTGTAAAATCGTGTTGTAAACTAAACCACTCTACAGCGTTCGCATCAAACTAGGACCACCAGAACGACCCGTTCCGATTGAGCAGAACTAATTATATAAAATAGAAAATGTCCCTGGAGTGTATCATTGTAGTGTCAGCTATTACCTCAAACAATTGAGTAATGGTAACCAACGAAGCCTGATACCATTCAACAAAGTAATCGCTAAAAACCAATCAAAGCTGCTTTAATTTCACAACTGTTTATTTTATGAGCACACCTGTTACAGTACTAATGTTAAGTGAACCTATCATTGCCGTTATATTTGTTTGAACACCTGTTTGTTTTATGTAATAAACTGCGCTGTACTTATACAGATATTCAAAAGGTTGACGTATTTTAATAAATAGTTTTCCAGAACTAAAGGAAATAATTCAATTAAAACTGTCGAGTGAATGTAACCTAAGTCTGGAAGTAATGACCATTGAATTAAAACATTAATTACAATGAAAATGTACATTAAAGTTTTCAATAACATTTCATATATGTTTACGATTTTATTCCATTTTTTTCGGGGAAATAATTTAAAATATATTTTTAACTTCACCTGTAAAGATTGGAATTACTGTTATTATGTTTCTACTGTAAGTTTTAATTTATATAATGCTTGGAGCAACAATAACTAGTTAGTTTACATTTAAATACATTTTTTTATTTTAACATGAAATATGCTAAGACGATAAATTCTGAACACGCCAAACAAGTATAACCCCGCATTTAACATGTAATACTCGTTATATACAAATATCAGCACATTATGACAACCTATACTAAAACTATTTAGGCCATTACCAGTTCCAAGTATACAAACATTTAACTCTTAACTTCTCACTTGATTGCAATAAAACAAAAACAAAAAAAAAAAACGCAACAAAATAATTTAACCTCGTATATCATGTTTTAGGGTTAAATTAAAATGCCTTTTTTAATCATAACATATAAAAATATAAAATTTCCAACAATTTTGTTGTTCTGTTAACTGCCAAAATTGTTCTTTTTAAGTTTTAGTGGACCCTTATGGCTTAGCCGCTTTTCCCAAGAAAGCGAGATCAGAAGTTGCAATAAATATGGATTCCTTATATAAATACCTTTTTTTGCGTTTCTGCTCAAAGTCATTTTTTGGTCACGGTTAATCTGAAGACGCGTTTCGTCTATTTTTCAGGCATTATCGAATCAAGAAATTCAAAAAAATTGTATGGCATATATACAATGCTCGTCAACAACGAAAAAACACTAACACATTTAAAAAACATATGTACAAACAAAAAACATATGTTAAAATAGGCGAAACGAGTCATCAGATTAACCGTGATCAAAAAAGGACTGTGAGCAGAAACGCAAAAAAATGTTTTATAAATATTCCAGTCCAGTAAAGCAAACTATAACATATTATGGATCACTTGTTCAACTAAACTGGTATTCCATACTAATTAGAGTATTTAAATAATATTGAACTGAAATATTTCTTTAGATTACTTAAAGTTATTATCAAATTATATATTTGCTTATTCGTTGAACAGTATAAATCAGTTTCCCTTACTTTTAACATGAATATTTCTAATATTCATAAATATTGGTTATAAATTCCTTAGGCTTAACAATAATTGTTACAAGGATTGTTAAGACTAAGGTATTTATAACAATGTTTATTAATAAATATAACAATCTAATCGGCTAACAAGTATTCTTTCTAACGTGTTTATTTCCTAACGACATTTTGAATATAAATAAATTATAATATTCCATTTTACGTTCATAAATGCTATCAGTATTAGGCATATAGTAAGTGTTTGAATAGAATCGACATTACGACTTTAACCATAATGTAACCTTGATTATTAGTAAGCACCTCATACTACTTACCCCCACTTAGGCCTTTAACTAGTGAGGGAGGACCATATTCCAATTGCGGCCCTAAACCAAGCTACACCACATACTCACATTTTAACTTTTCATTTGCAAATAGTTTTATAATCAAGGAAGCATTTAACAAAAATGTATTATCATTTTAATAGTAACAGGTACTGCTACAAAATTTAAAAAAAACAAACAAACAAACAGCGGCACCAACAAATTAAATCCCAGTACCAACAATATATGTCAACAGATCTACTCGCACAATAATTTAATACACTTAGAGACTATGCAAACTAAACCGCATTTACAACTAGACTAAGGATACAATCGCAATGGGGACCTTTACTTGAACTATTGTTTCTGAGAACAATACATTTTCCCAACTCCGTTTGACAGAATTAATTAATTCAATCTACGGAACAACTTGGTGAATGTAAGTAATAACTGTTAGGATAGTTAATAAATAATTCTTCATTTTATAAATTTAGTTACTTTGAAATTATTTACTTGTGTAATTGCGTAGATAGTGAACAATAAACTTCAACATTTAGTACTTTTACTTTTAATTGTGAAAGTAACTGTACTTAATTACACAAAAATTTTCAGTTTAACGAATAACCACAATAAAGAAATACATAGACACTAACCAAAGTTGGGTATTTAGAAACACCAAAAAACTAGGATACTGTCACGGATATATTGGTCAACAACAATATTCCTAAAGACTTAAATAATGCAAATTAAACAATTTAAAGAAATATTCCAATATTAGCCTAAAAGAAAGTTAGTTAAGAAAAAACCTTTGCTCTGGACACAGTTTAAAGATTACAAAATGATACTATCAACACACATGTAAACTATTAGGTTACGTTCCCAGACATTTCAATCAAGTCAGCAGCATTAGAACAACTTGCTCTGAAACGACTCATGTTACATTTCACATAGCTTTAGCAGAATAACGTGGGAATGGTTTCACAAGAATTTACAGACAGACTAATTTAAAAAATAATGAAAGACCAATGGGATATGAGAATAAAAACTTTAGCCAATAAGAGGACTGTTTCTCAAAAGGACGCGGTAGCAGGTGTAGGGCAAGAGCGAGAAAAGCCGGGACTTCTTTAAAAAACTTTTGAACGCTCAAGACCTAAAAGCCCGCTTCAATAACACAATGTATATTTATTTCTACATAAAACATAAAATTAACTTAAGTAAAAAAATCACCCAATAAGTCGTCAATTAATCATCAACCAAGTAAAATCAAGTAATCTACACATCAATCTAAGGGATTCTATCGAAGAACCAAATTTGGAGCCCATTCGAGGAAACAGAAGCCATTACAGAATTACGAGTTTTTAGTGTTAGTGAAATAAATAAAAGTGTTGAATAAAGTTATAAAAGGTGAAAATCTAAAAATCTATTTAAAGTGAGAGTGAAAAAGTTAAAACGAAAGAATGTAAGTAAATTTAAAATTTCAATTTATGTTTGAGCAGATCTCGAGGTTAAGCTAATAATAGAAACGAAATCATATCCAGATAACTAAAGTAAAATCATACACATATAGCAAATAAAAAAATATATAATAAAATAAATTCATAATTTAATAGCGACACTAATTAATCAATTTGGTTTGGTCTTCTTTATAGAGAATTAGCTGCCAAGGATTTTAAAAATACCTAATAAGCAATTGAAAGGAGATTCCAATTCAATTTAAAAGGTCAAAAACTGCTGTTTAAGATAAGAGTTTAAAACAAAGAGTTATAATATCTTAATTACCAATCTCTTAATTTCAAATATTTTGTACTATATTTTGTTTAGCCTATTTTAATAAAGAATAAGTTGTGTATATTAAATATTAAGGAAACTGCATAGTAATTAATTAGTACAGTTTTCCTTACCAACATTAAACATTAAACACTAAATATAATAATTATCAAAATATTATGGTGAAGTTAGTTTAATAAATTCAGTAACTTACCATTTAGTAATATTTGGAGAAAGAGACAAAGTTAGAAATTAAACATTAAGAAATTGTATATTAAATTATTTGTACGTTTCTTAAGAACAATTTTCATTAAGTATAATGTTAATTCAACTTTTGTTCAATAAATTCAGTAAAAGTTCTAAATGATATTAATTTAGAAAAATTGTAGTTACCAAATTAATCATATGTCATGTACAATCTTTTATTATTAATTATACATTAATACAAACTATTAACGTCTCTGAAGTTATTTAAACCAATTAATTGCGAGTCAGACCTCTCAAGCCCAGCAAAGATTGATTCGTAAGTCGAATCTGGTGGAGCCCCCAAATAAGACAAACCATACATGATTTAAAGATTATAAACTTCATAAAAGTAAACACCGTAGAATACAAAATAAAACTTAATAAAGTCGGCCAAATCAAAATATTAACCTTACATGGTGAAAATATACCGAAATATAATTAAAAAAACCTTACAATACTTTAAAAAAATATATAATATTCTTTTCTGGGTTACAATTCTAAAGCCTTTTCATTTATTAAGTAACTTATCTCCTGTTCACTTTCTTTCTTAAGATAACTGAAAGTAAATACATTATATGTAATGAAACGTTAATTTAGTTAAGTAAAAGTAAAGATGAAATAACTTTTGCTCAGATGAGTAAATATAGTACAAGTATTGCAATGACAAAACTAACATTTTATAACTACATTGCTTATTTGTTGTAAGGCATTCAAGTCCTTGGGGATACCTTACGTATACACTGCGTTACAATCATTATGGTGTTGTTACGCTTTGAATTATTAAGATTAAAGCTGCCATTTTGCATCAGTTTTCTTAGAAGTTCTTACATCAAAAGCAATTCTTAGCAATCGTCTACTTATAATGTTTGGTAAACAAAGTATTTAGATCAATTGAAATGAGTGTGATTATAAATATTTACAACAATCCTGCTACACTGTTTAAAGAATTAGAGTATCTAGAGAAAAACAAACATACAGATACACAAACGTCACAACAAATAATCCATTCCTTACAAAGCAACGATCATGTAAGTTACATTATTTATAACTTTACAGAAACAAATAACACACTTTTTTTCAGCTTTTAAGTAAACTATTCTAGACTTATTTTATTATTTATGTTCTATAAAAATCACGGGACCAAAAATTTACTCAACAAAAAAACTCTTTCACACAGAATTAAAAGGTAAATTGTCCTACAGGAATTAATGGCGGCGATAAAAAGCCGTCGAGTGTGATTGGGGCAATTAAACGTAAAAATCTTTGTAGGGAGTGAAATGAATGGCCGCCATCTATTCCCTCCAGAGTTAAAGTTTTCGAGTTTCGCTTAATTATATTTACTTTTACTGTTTTTTTAAGTATATACAGTTCTGAGATTATCATACACATTCCATCCTTTAATATAAGTTGACTTATTTTAATGATAGAGACATAAAAAATCGAGCTTATAAATTAAAAATTTGTAACTTAAAGAACGATATATGCAGTCAAATTTGTATTCTTACAACATTATGTTGCATCTGTATACAAAAGTTCAGCGTTCAGCCTATCAACCCCACCCCCACCCCATTTACTGACTGGCCACGTAACAACTTGTTAAAGTTTGTCGATTTTTCCGTTCCGTGCACAGCTTATATGGGCTCCGTAATTCCGTTACAATAGATTATTTGTTTAAGGGAAACTGTAATGAGAGGAGTTATATCGGTATATTTATTTTCAAATTTCCTTGAGTATAATAAACTCGTTAAACTGTCTGCCCAAACATACCGTTTATGAAAATCAATATATCACCTTTTCCTATGTAAGACTTATATTTCATATTTTTATTTTTTTTTCTAACAGATAAATTAGATTTTAAGATTTGAGATATATTACATAACATACGTGTGCTGCGCAAACATACTTGCAGTACACAAAACATGGCTAAAAAAATAATAATAAAACCATCAAATTTAAGTGTTTTACCTATTTTGGACCAAAATGCTTTATTAAGTCAGGTTAAAGAAGAAACAAAATACAAAATATATTGGTTTCGATAGGAGATTTTATACTAGGATTTTATCATGATAACACTTAAAGAAAAGAACACTTTGGAACACTTTGGAAATAAAGAAAACATTCTAAAAATGATTTAGACAAGTTTTTTATATGATTAAAATTTGCAAAAATTTTTACTAAACGGCTTTAAATTTTATTTGTAATTTTCATCACAATAATATAAACAAATACGTAAGGCATAATTAATATATTATTTTAAAAGACACGTAAATTGTTTTCCTTTAAAACGGGTTTCTTCAATCATTCTCTTTTGTTTAAAATTTAGTTTTAAAAATATTTACCACTTTAAATAAAAAATAATATCTAATTTAAGGAAGGTAAACCATACAAAGTAGAATTGTTAGAAAAAACCTTCAAAATGCAATAAAATAATAAATTGTTTTAATATAAATTTACAAGACAGAATAAACTTCGAACACAAATTCTCACAACTAATACGTTTACTAACTCAAACGTGTTTCAACGACAAAGTCATCTTCAGTGTTGCACGAGCTAAAATATAGTCGAACTATAACTAAGTAGCACAAATAACAATATATAGTTTGACTATTGTTGCTCGTGCATCACTGAAGATGGCGAATTTGTATTTGAAACGCGTTTGACTTAATAAAGAGTATTAGTTATGATATTTTGTGTTCAAAGTTTATACTATCAAGTATATCTTCTTACAAGTTAAGCTAAATATTTATTTATACATTTACAGTAAATTAGAAATAAAAAATTATTGTCATTTCATTATTTGTTTGGTAATTACTTTGAACATCAAAATAATAAAATTTCGCTAAATATAATTTTGTTTAACAGTTTATAATATAGGCCTACTTTCTGGTCTACAAGGTGTCTGGGCCACCATTGGTACCTTGTAAACTATAAATCAGACAAAAAAACTTTAATTGTTAAACCTTTCCTTGTTTTCCAAGAGATTAAAAAATATGTAGTTAAAATTTTGAATTTATTATGGATCACCCTATATTTTATGGTGATTTTGTGTTATTACTAATTTTAGTTTAGGAAAGTAATTCTTTGCTTGCATTTTTCCCTAAAGATAACTTTTCCCTTTCATGAATGCAAGATAACTAGCTTGTATACCCTTTAAAATTACTAAAGGTATCGTTAGTATTTTTATTGCTTCCTTGTTGCTTATCTGTTCAACTTGTTTGTACGGCACAGAAAATCTGTACAGAGTTCAAAAGTATCCAGTACAATCAACAACTGTACACCATACTAATATATTTCTTACAACATGAACAAAACTATTTCCTCTATTAACCTAATTCAATGGGATATTATTATGGAATCAAGTTGTATATACTATACACTTGGCAGGCACTTCATCCTAGTCTTCAAACGGCAATTAGTAGTTAATTTTATTTTTACCCACAATCGACATGTAGACCTACTCTCTACTGGATCTACCTGATTACTTTTAAAATCTCAATATATCAAAAAAGTTTTTCTCTTTTAATATACCAACTTGAGAGATTTTTAACCAAATATATCATATCTTATTCCTTCCTATCATCTCGTACGAAGCAACTCCATGAGAGTATTCATTATACAAGATTCCAGATGCCTTTTTAGCATTCAAATATGCCACTAAAAATTAGTTTCTTTTGAAATTGTAAATGTCATTAGACAAAGAAACAAAAAAATGTTCAGTAACGAAAGGAAAAAATTCAACTTTAGGTCTACATAACAAGTAGTAAAAATTTTTTGGTATTTTTTTCGTAATCTTATAAAAGTGTCGTAATTTAGTTCTAAATAGAACTCTATAAAAACATTTATCAATTTCACATTTCTTATTTTGAAAAACACAGTTTTTATGTTCCAAATACACGACGCTAACAAAACTAGGCCTAGATTGAAACTTAATTTACTAATATATGCTTTTACCAAAATAGAACTATTATTATAAAAAAGTGTAGAGGATAAATCAAAGAAAAGAACGGTATAATTGTCTTTCCTTAGTTCACAAAAGTGTTTGAGTTATCTTTATTTGAATAACAAAATGACATCAATCTAATAAAACTTCCCCGACTATATACTACGGGCAGGAAGGGTCACTTGAATACCATGGGAACCGAACCCATGCACCAGACAGTCTCACTAGAATGCCCTAATTATGAACTTTTCATTGCCGTCTAGACAAACAAAAAACTGGTTATTTCTAGTTCAATTCTCACCTTTAGAAAGGTCAGTCTTTTCTCTACAAAATAGTGTAAAGCAATCTGTCAAAACATGTGATATAGTATGCGTTATATCGGTTGACAAATGGGCTGTTTCATTGGTTGAAAAACTGTCCAATAGCAAGGGTTTACAGAAATTGTTTGAATAAATCCTGTAAAATAGTGACATCTGATTGGAAGGCCCCATTAGAAAGATAAAATCTTGACGAATTAAATTTTAGCTTTATAATCTCGATGTAAATACTTCTGTAGATGCAAGGCGTATTAAAGAAGGTGTGTGCATCGAGGAGCGTAAACTCGTCCGGCTCGCGCAGCTACGTCACGTGTTACACACTGAACCAGTAGTTCCGAGCGCAATTGTAAGCTTTTGCTCAAACTGCGAATTAAATACTTTATGGTTGTCTAAAAATTATGTTTTTGGTATCGATGGAAAGGTAATAAAGTGAGCATTAAAATGATCTATGCCCATGGTCAAATATTCCTAGGCGTATAATTTTGAAACAAGTCTAAATCTAATATACGGGTTTGAATGACATAAAAATTACCCTAAGAGAGGAAGTTTTTTACTATTACTTTCGGGAGGCATTCAAAGACATAGAAATGTAGAGAATAAATTGTAGTAAATACTGACATAATTTTTTTTATGAAAGTTGTAGCTGTCCTATATCAATAAGATTGTAATCAGAACCATACATAGTTACTCGTTTCTTGCGGTGATTGAATGTACGCTAATCTAATTTGTTATTAATTCTAATTTCTCTTCGTTATTTATTATTCACATTGTTGTGAACAGGTACATTTTGTTTAACCTATAAATATGAATTTTTAAAGAGTTGGCAAATTTAAGTACCTCTATAGGGTAAAACCTTTTACCATCAATAAGTTGGTGATTTTTCCAGTTTATTAGTTTTGTTATGTTTACTAGGCCTACTAAATTTACTTTCAAAAATTGAAATTATCTAAAATTGTGATTTTTAGTTAGCCTACCCAAGGATAAATAATAAATAAAAATAAATATAAACCAATTATCAATGAAATAATTTAAAAATAGTAGTCTAGGTGATAAATAAAAGTCGTGGTGAATACAACATTGAGTTTTATTTCAGTATTAACCCTAGATTACTTATGTAAAAATTTTGTCACGGTTACTTATGTATCTTAAATTTGTCTAACAAATATTTTTTTTTTACTGTACTAAAATTATTTTGTAATTATTTGTTTGAATTGTAATTGTATCCTAGCATATTTTAGGGTTATATATTTGTGTAAAAAGAGTTAAACATCAAACTTTTAAATAAAAAATAAAAAGATGACTACTTTTTATTTAAAAATAAAAAACAAGAAATTTGAAA
>JAGFPH010027106.1:0-10160 GCA_018207615.1 Philaenus spumarius | reverse complement strand
GTGGGCGTGTCTTCCAAGTGTGGTTGATAACCAATCGGACCTTTATGTAGTTCCCAATGCCAGCTGATAATCTCGTCATCATCTGAACTGGAGGAACCATCGAGTACAGCGCCAGTGTTGGGTAGTTTCACAGTCATCATCGCTGGTTTGATCATGGCAACTGGGGGTTTGTTGATTCTCTTTGCTAAAAATATTAACAGTGATTAAATAACAATAATTGTATTGCAGAATCTAATTTGCTACAAAATTGAAATCAACTTTTTCATCTTGCAGAAGAAACAGCGGTTCTCATTTTATATTAAGAGCTGTTCAATCAATTGGATAAATATCATAATCTGTATTGTTAGGCTATATTAGATTTATATTTTTGAAGTATTTATATAATGTATAAACATATAATAGCTAAGCCTTATACTAAGTTAATGTTTCGGCAAAAAACAAAAACTGCAGATAAATAGAACCAAATTTGATCACTGTACATTTCTTATTGAAGAAATTTTTACATTTATAAATAAATAATAACTAGTGTTTTGGCAATGCTTCACCATGCTTGATTTTAATATATAAAAATATATTAAGATTAAATTAAGAAACACAATTAAATTACAAACCACTCTCATGTAATTTCTGTGGTTTATATGATCCCTATTTCCTACTAATGTTGTCTTCTTCTTCTTTGTGAAATTTAGTTTTTTAACTAATAATCTCACTAAATCTGCAGAATTATAATATATACCATAAACATTAAATACTCTGTGAACTGAAAACAAACATTATAAAAACAGTGATATTTTATAAATAAAAATATTTAGTTTCTTAAGACAGCTATTTACTGAAATGAAATTAATTACTTAAGACAGCTGTTTATTTAAATGAAATTAATTACTTAAGACAGCTGTTCATTTAAATGATATTAATGACTTAAGACAGCTGTTTATTTAAATGATATTACTTACTTAAGACAGCTGTTTATTTAAATGAAATTAATTACCATAGCAACCAATTAAATAAAATCACAGATAAAACAGCTGTTTGTTCCAATATTTCCATACAGCTGCTTGTTCCAATATTTCCATACAGCTGTTTGTTCCAATATTTCCATTAACAGCCGATTTCAAACTTCGAAGCAATTATTAGTATTTCTAACTTTTAGGTTAGGTTTTTATTAAAGTGAAGACCTGAGCCTTGCTGGTTCTTTTAACCTTTATTATAACTGCTGTTAATAAATATAAAAAATAATTTGATTTGAACATTTAACATTATTTACCATCTTAGCTATGTAAATGTAAATACATGTGTTGGTTTATCATTCTAGGCCTAACCTAAGAGGTTTTTCCGACAAAATTTACAAATATTGAAATAAAAATGTTTTTATCAAAATGAATTATAGCCGACGTTACACAGGGATAGTAGCTTTTTATTAGTAAAACTATTTTTTCACTCGGTTCAGTAGTTCCAGAGATCACCCCCTACGTACAAACAAACAAATTTTACCTCTTTATAATATTAGTGTAGATTGTAGGTGTCACTTGCTATGCAAAATGTTTTCCCTCCATGTACTACTTTAAGAGGTTTTTTCTGCCTCATTAATAGGGTAGAAAGAACCACTTATCATCCAGAGGGCGTAAAAGTACTCCGCCTATTGGCGAGCTGAAAAGTATACTCAATGCTTTTTATATGAGCACTTTTCCACTCGTTAAATCATATGTTAGTAAAACAGCTGCTGAAACAGAAACGCATCAATGAACTTCCGTGTCTGTGTATTCTTGGCATAACCTCAATTGTTTTTGTAAATATGAATCAAGTCCATATTTTAATAAAGTTTGTTCCACAGTAAAATGCAAATTATTTACTAAAACTGTAGCTGAAGGAAAAATCTTGTGTGCCTTACGGGGGGGATGACAAGATGTCGTTTGTCTTAGTGATCCGGTAAAATTTCTTTTCGGAGCGACAAAGTGACGCTTTACTCCCTTAAGACACAAATAACTACTGTCCAAAAGCAATAGAAGTAAATGAAATGTTAATACTTACGAGGCATTACAGTAACATTGGCAAAAGCTTCTCCAAAAACTCCAGGTCCCGAGACAGCTACTTTGAACATGTATAAGCCTTCGCTTAAGTTGCTTAATTTAAGCGTGCCTCCATTTTGATCTGACAACAATCACCATTGCTTATTAGAAAACAATTTTTTTTATAAAAGACAAATTTAGTACAACAAATTAAAATATTTCGAATTTAAATGGTTAGTTATACATTAGACTTGAGGTTTTACAGTCTGCTGGTTTGAAAAATATTGTAAAAGATACATTGTCTAAATTGTGTTTTTTCCAAACCAGCTGACATTTTCAATAAGCTGGATAACTGTGAGCAAACTGAACTGAATAATTGTGAAACTACTACAATGAACTACACAATAATCATAACAGTTCAGGGAATTTAAACCACATTTTTGTTAATGATTATATACACAGCAGCTTAATCTTGCTAATAGCTTATATGTGTCTTTATTTGTTAACAAAACAATATTTTTCAAACAAAGAAAAAGAAAGATATGCTCTCACTCAGAGAATCTGAGGCACTGTGCTGAGCCTCACATGGCTATCTGCAGGTAAATCAATTTTAGTAGTTAGTATATTATGTGATAACCATAATTTTTATTTTCTAAACGATCTGGGTAAAAGTTTAATTACAATTATAAATGAATATAATTACCTAGTTTTATCCGTCTTGTGACTTCTTAAATTTTCTTTTTTAAGACATGTTTCGGGGCCGTGGTCCCATCATCAGTCAAATCGCTCCGCTGGAGGTCGTCATATTATAATATATCAAAACACAAACACAAGAACATTGTCGATTTGAAGATTGGTGCCCTTGTAAACAACAAAGGTGTCATCTACATATCTAGCATAAAAAATTATTGTGCTGTAATGCTCGTTATTTTCATCTATTATAAACTTATTTTCGTAATAGTTCAAATATATATTGGCCAATAGTCCAGATAACGGAGACCCCATTGCCAATCCTTCTTCTTGAGTGTAAAAGCTCTTCCCGAAAGTAAAATAATTTTGTTTTAAAATGACCCTGATCAATAGCATTAATTCATTAATCTCTTGACTATTCAGCTTGTTAGTATCAATTAAGTTATCATACAAAATTTCTAAGGTTTCTTGAATAGGTACGTTAGTGTAAAAATTTCATCATGCTTTTAAATAAAGTTAATAATAAGATTCAGTTTACATTGGAGAAGGAAAGTAACTGTGAGCTTAACTTTCTCGATGTTACAGTTACTAAATTGGACGAAAAACTGAAATATAAAATATATTGCAAGCCAACAACTACGGATGTAACAATCCATGCAAAATCGTTCCATCCAATATCTCATAAAATGGCCGCTTATAATTTGTTCGTTCATCGGCTTATATCTATACCGCTTAATAAACAAGATTTTAATGACGAATTAAATACCATTAAACATATAGCCAGAGCGAATGGATACAATAGCTCTATGATACAGAAATTATTATATAAACACAGGAAAGCTCATAATGTACCTAAATATAATCTCAACAATAAAAACGAATGGAAATATGTTTCAATTGAATACACCAACATAATACCGAATATGGTAAAAAATGCTCTCGCAAAGCATGATATGAATGTAACGTTTAGAACAAATAACAGTGTTCAAAGAATCTTGCGCAAAAAACGGCCAACTCCTATCAAAAAACAATCAGGCGTATACAAGATATGCTGTAGTGATTGTAGTAATTTTTACATTGGGCAAACAGGCCGAACGTTTGAAGAACGTTTCAAAGAACATTTGCCACACAATAACAAACGCGAAATAAGATCTAACTTCGCACAGCACTTGTTTGATAGTAATCATAGTTACACAGATTTTGAGTCTAACATGAAACCAATCCGTTTTTGTAACAAGGGCAGATTCATGAACGCCGCAGAAGAGTTCGAGATATATAAGGCACATTTAAAAACCCCGCAAAATTTACTAAACGAACAACTGTTTTTTAAATCTAACTATCTGTACGATACGGCCATTGAATACGCGCAGAGTTAAAGGTCCGATAAGAATGGTATAGTCATTCTCCCCCTAGAGTTGATATAGTCATTCTCCATTTTACATCATCAGTGTCACGTGTGATGGACTAAAGTGCGCACATAAAGTACCTTAGCAAGAAATGTTGACATTGAAGTATACTTTGTGTTATGTGTTACGGGTTATGTTCTTGTGTTTGTGTTTTGATATATTATAATTTGATGACCTCCAACGGAGCAATTTGACTGATGATGGGACCACGGCCCCGAAAAATGTCTTAAAAAAGAAAATTTAAGAAGTCACAAGACGGATAAAACTAGGTAATTATATTCATTTATAATTGTAATCAATCTATTAAAGTGACTTGGATACCACAGAATGGATTTTAAAATGGGTAAAAGTATAACAATTTATATTGTTTCTTGCAATTTTTTTATAGGAATATAAATTAAATTCACTAACCTGTCATTGTACCACTGTTGCTACCTTCTGGTTGCAATAACAATTTCCATTCGTAGTTGTACTTTTCTCCTGAAAAAAAAATTAAAATTAAGAACAAACATTAAATTATTAGCATTGCCTTTAGTTACGAAATGCAATTGTTATTGCATATGTCTGCGTAGCCTATTGCATATGTCTGCGTAGCCCATAATTCAGTTATTCCTATGCAGGGTGTATTTTTAAATGGGCCACCATTGGTTTTTTGTAAACTATAAATCTGTCAGCAAACTTTAAATGGGGAACCTTTCCTTGTTTTTTGAGAAATCAAAAAGTTTGTAGTTAAAATATTTTTAAATGGCTTCCATTTTCCAATATGGCGGTCCAGTAATAAGAAAACTTACGAATTTCCTATGGGACATTCTATATTTTATGATGATTTTGGATTTTACAAGTTATTTTAAGACTTTTTTGTTCTTGGTGTTTTTTTTTTTTTTATACGATGTAAGATTGTTGAATTAAGGTTAAATAAAGAAATAAAAAAGAGTTAAACTAAAGCTTCAAGATTAGTTTAAGTTATAACGCTAACGTTATAACGACTAACCGTTAAAAAGTTAGAGGGATATAAAGTTTTAAAAACACCCTATCTTTAGCGGAAGATATTTTTGTATGGAAACCAATGAAAACACTCTCAACACTAATAAAGCATTGTTTAGACAAACAAATAACTTTTTTAAATCAACAAATACATTTTTTGTTAATTTTTTAAACCGCTGTTCATTCTCATTGTTGCAAATTAATTGTTGTTTATCGAAAGGCCTCTGTTTATTGGGCTAAAAGTTCTCATTAAAGCAAAGTTTATAATGTTTTTATATTGGAAATTGTAGGCCAACTTTAGAATTTTGTATGAAACACCCTATATTTCATGATGATTTTGGATTTTACTGAATTATGGATTCTGAATCAGCTGATATTTGCTTTCGATAAATAACAATTTGCAACAATGAGAATGAACAGCTGATATTGAACATCTGTTATCAACTTAATTTTTCAAGTGTGACACATCTGTAGTTTAAAAAAATAATAATTGTTGATTTTAATTTAGCACCCACAATTCATTTAGAGTGGGCTACTTCCAGAGTCCTATAAACCTATAAACTATTTAATTTGAATTACTTTTGTTGGGTTTTTTTAAGATTAGAATAGTTAGTTTTAAGATATGGCGTAGTGTAAGAGTTCTTGCCGAATCGATTGGTTGCGGAAATTTGCGAGAGAAATAACAATTCGACCTTTGCAAACTATGTGGGCAACACGATTTTGCCTTGAACATACAGTAGATTGCACCGATGTAATAAGCCTAACTTGTTGGCAGCATGTGTTAGTGACAATAGATGGGTTATTTTGAGTCATAGATTGTAGATGATCAGTTTCAGTATGCTGCTCCTGGCATATCCCCCATCTTGTCATTCTGCAGTATGGAATATTATTAAAGGTACCGTGCTGCAGGGGTTGACTGTTTGCCAATGTCAGGCCTCATTATGGAATAGAAAACTTTTGAGTTTAAAGAAACATTTGCCCGTTAAGAAGGAAGGAAGAAGCAGCATGGTAAGCGCCAACTTAAAATCACTGGAGAAAGCTTGTCTGGAGATAGTAATGTGGCTAAAAAATTCCAAAAAGAGTTTCTTGAAAAAAAAAACCTTTTAGCAGATCAGGTTTATTTTACCGGATGTTGACAACTAATAGATTAGGGACAAAATTAGAGCTCTGAATGCTGAAGCGGATGCATAAGCGGTACTTAGGACTGAGACGCAGAACCTTACAACTTTTTTCCACAAATTGTACTTTTAATTTTAATTTCTAATATTATTTAAATTATAGTACATAAAGGGGATTTTCTGTAAATACATGTTTTATTTTGTTTTTTCCACATTCTCAAGTTAATCCAAGTTGATTAAGGCTCTACTTTAATGACTCATAGATATAAAAACTGGTGACAAGAATCTAAGTCTATCTTTATATGTGATTTCCTTGGTTTCCTTTACTACATTATAACACTGTGAATTATTTTTACTGTGATTTTTGGAAAGTATTACAGTTTTTGAATTCATGGTGAAATTGTACACATTTTAAATAAAAAAATATTTTGACTATATAGAGTTTTATGGTTTACTGTAATGATATCAAAAAAAACAAAAAGGAATGTTTTTCTTTCTTTAGTTATCAACCTTCAACACTTTTCAAGTACATCATGACTACGTCTTCCAATATTTTCTATTTGTTTTCTGAGTAAATCAATCTATATATAATACTGTAAGTCATAATTTACCTATAAATCCTACAAATAATCTATTTCATTCTTTAAATATACAGGGCTCTAAATTAATAATAAATAAACGCCGAATCTAGCAACTAATATGTAAGCCTAAGAAATTCTTTGCTGTCTGATCTTCCTTGAACCAACGCTAGCGCAGTATCCAAATATCTAACCTGGCTGTTCTGCAGGCACAGTGTAGGCCGATAACGTAGCTTCGTTCTCAGGTAGTCTAACATTCTTAGAAACTGCAGATACAGTCAAAGGTTTTACAGAAGGCTCGCTAACAGTATCTCCAATCACCTGTACGGACAGACACACAAATATCACGACTGATACACACATGCTACACAACTGGTGAAATCACGCTAGACAAACATATATCTAAACTCTGTACACAACAAGACTTCGTTATCTAGTGACACAGATAAGAGCAATCAGTAAGACAAATTAATGGCATAACAATGCAAACTCATTAATCTCTTCTGTAGATAACTACTTACTATAACATAATTCATTGTTTCTAATTAGACAAATGTTGAAGTATGCTCTAACAGTGCGAAATGAATGTGTTAACAAAAGTTGTGAAAAGGTAAGTTTAATATTGTAAGTAATTGTATATCTGAGTTGAAGTAAACTTTAAGGAATTCAATATGTATCAAACTTCTTACTTGATTACTTTCTTGTCGTTCCATTATCAAGTTTGTCAAGATGTTATAAAATTGCACATTTAATTCATAATCCATGATTTTTCATTTCTAATATTTTTTAGTTATTAGCAACATAAAATCGGCCGATTGCTTTCATAGGAAATTTAACGAAAATAAAATAATGTTTTTCCAAATTACTTTTAGCCTCTATGACTAAGAGTCATATAAATAGTGAATGACTTTTTCCTTCTTAGAATAAATTTTACAGAATGAAAAAACATTTTACACATTTTTTTATAAATTACATTTTCTAAATTTACCAAATTTGTCAACAACTGTTAGTTGAAAATACAGAAGCTATTAAACTATTTTAATACTATTCAAAATATATATTATTTTCATGATACGAACATGTTAAAAAATGTAAATTTTATTCAGACAGTTTCAAAATGGGCATTGCTTGGAATTGCATATATATGTAGCCTAGTATTTTCACTAATAAATCTGTTTCATACCTTTTATGTCCGTCTACAGTCCTTTGTTAGTCCTTGTTCGATGGGACGATCAATTTCGGAAGTCATTCTTCCATTATCAAGTCAAATACAACACTTATCACTTATACAGATGTTATCATAGTCACATTTTAAACAACACAACACAAAACACTTAAATAACTTAACATGTTATGAAAATAAAAATCCTTTATCATTGGCCAACTAATATGATCGGACTGCCGGGACTTGGCCAACGATAATGGATTTTTATCTATTGAAGTTGAGAGGGGAAAGCCGAATTTGGCCGCCGTGAAGTTCTGTAGTCGTAACTTTAAAACACAACTACAAAAATTCATTTTTTGTTTGGGTTCTGCAATTTTCATGATTGGTGACTTTTAGAAAGATTATAAACAAAAATAATTATATGATTTGTTTATTCATTCAAATAGATCTATGATACACTAGGTTAGGTTAACACTAGGTTAGGTATTTAACTTTGTCTTAAGGAAAGGTTATGTTAATGGTAGCGTTTATAAAAGACATTCCACACAGACGGCCAACTCAAAAACAAAAAGTATAACACATTTCAAAACAGATGTACAGTATTGTCAAGTTGAATGGGTAGTCGGGATTTTCATCGACAGTAGATTTTTTTAGTTTAGATGTTCCACGTTTTTTGATATCGATGACGTAAGACTGATATTTTTATAACATCGACTTGTTTTATTAACGTCTATGTTTTGGTTTGACTTTTTCTTAGTTATTATAAATAATATAAATTATAGTTTTGAATGTTATTAAATAGTTTACAAAATAATAACGGTTGCTTTCGTTATTTTATTCGGAATGAAAGACACTATAAACATATAATACATTTAAATTTGTTACAAAAGGCAAAATAATAATCGATGTTTTATTGAAGTTGATATAGCCTAGATAATGTATTAAGTATTTGTGATAGTAAAACTGCTAAAGTACATAATTTAAAAAAATAATAAGATAAGTTTTCACATTAGATAATTAGTTTTGGAAAAAATGATAAACTTTTAATCTATTCGATGTTTTAATTTTTTTCTCGTTATTTGGTCTATACAGTATAACGCAAACACCCAACTTAAAATGGTCCCATTACTGCCAACTATAATTTGTTTACCCTTCTTGAAAAATTTCTTGTCTTCAAACTAAGAAAACTGTCTCTTTTTTTTTTTTGTTCAGTCTACATGTTATAACGTGTTCAGTAGTTAGGTAAAATGATGGACATTTTGTTTTGAGAAAATATCATTTTTATATTAATATAATACAATTAGGCTATATTCAAATAAACATAGATCGATGTTTTGCTGTGAAAATATCACTTTTATATTGATAAAAAATATAATATTTATATAAACACATTTATCACATAAAATTTCTTCAAACCTTTATTAAGTTTCAATCAATATTTTACATTAAAATTATTGATGTTTTGCTTTGAAAATATCGTTTTAAATTAATGCAATATTCAAAGAAATATATTATATTATCATTAAAACTCTGTTAAAGTTTTATTAATATATTCATCGATGTTTTCTATTAAAACCATCAATATTTTGGGGGTAAGTATTGACATTGACTTTGATGGTAAACATTGATGTTTTTCTGACAATGCTCATTGCTAATGGGTAAATAGAGTAAAAGTGTTCCCCCTCACAACTTGGCAACACTACTCAAGAATAGAATTTGTGTTTGTTTTAAGTTATAAATTTTGGTGTAAACACTGCATTGGCTCTGTGAGTACAACTGTATATAAATACCTTAGTTATGTGGAAAGGTGGTTCTGTTGGTTCTACTGACTGAGACTGTAAAAGTGCTGATACTGCAGTCATATTGCCAACTGAAATGAGACAAACACTTTCAGACAATCAATCGTATAAATGTGTCTCTAAGCTTTTATATTTCCAGGTAAATATTATACCCTAGCCTAATTCACTAGCTTTATTTTTTGAACTTGCAAAATCGATAATCAATAAAGTTACCAAGTAACTATTCTAAAAACAATTAAAAATATTTTAAACAAAATTTTAACACTAAAAAAAAAAAAAAAAACAAAAAAACAGTAAAATTGTAGGAATGTCTATTCATTTACAATAAAAATATAAACCAATATACTTACTGTTTTTTAGTAAGAATATAAAAATGTCCTGAAAATCGCTTTGCCCACAAAACTATAACTA
>JAGFPH010027105.1:0-10160 GCA_018207615.1 Philaenus spumarius | reverse complement strand
TGTCACATGCAATTCACATAAAGAAACAATAATTCTATACATCGTGCGCGTCTGTTTGTGACGGCATCAACTGAGAACGGCTGCACGTATAAAGCTGGGGTTTGAGCCATTAAACGCAGCATTTCTTCGGGAAGGTTTAGGATTGATCCGCATTAAAAAAAGTCCATTTGTTTAAGTTGTGACATCATTAGTGATTTCGCCCCCTTTTGGCCACGTTTCTGCTTATAACTTTAGACCGGTAGCGCCTGTATTCAATATTTGAGGCACTCATTGGATTCAGCTCGCCGAGCCACCGAGCCAAGTCTGTAGGTCGCATAGTTTAGGAGTTGTAACAGAAAAAGTGTGTATTTTCTTAAACTTTCTGGTTTACCGACTTTTTAAACAGCTACAGCTTTTCAACGGTAGGTTTTAGGAAAATTCTGGGACCACTTTGGCGACTGGAAATTCAATTCTCTACAACTTTCGTACTTTTCAGTTTTCCCGGTACGATCTAAGGGGTTATAAATGCTAAAAACGTTTGATAGTTTAGCTTTAAGCTAGGTACAGCTAGTACTTGTTTAGGCTATATACAACATGTTTAACGACTTCTCAAAACGTGTTCCGTGGACCATGATCTGTGCTCATTGACCACTAAGAGTTATTGAAGCAGCTCATATTCCCTAATAAATATTGGAAAACAAATCATTAGAAGGAATTAGAAATAAACTTGAATTTGTAAGTTAGTTGCATCGACTTGACAAACACCGTGTCAAGTGTTAGAGTGTAGCATGTTAACAGCTCGCTTCGCTCTGGTTTATCGCCTTGTCCGAGGCATCCTGTGCTATTAAGTCGACTAGGCGTAGACTTCGATGTGAATCAGCCTTGAGAAGATCAAGTTACTCACCCGGTCTAGTCGACGTCTCGCCGGGTGTCGATGGCTCTGTAGCAGTCGCACTGACATCAACATGTACAGGGAAGCCCTACTGAAATACGTATTCCGTGTAAATTGAGCAGACAAATTGAATAGAATAGGTCTGATTATTGTACACGCTGATATTTTCACGGACGTGAAGATTCATTTGGACAGAGGCACTTGGATCTAAGAGGTCGTCGATACATAATGTAAGACGGAGATCGAAATAGACGCTCAACACCCCCCCCCCCCCCCAATAATAGGAATTACAGCGTGCGTTGTAGTTTCACCATTGATATTTAAATAATCGATAGTCAACATTTTAAACAAATTTCGATAATGCCAACCAAAGGAAACAATATAAAATGTAACGAACAAAAATGTTTCAACTAGTTACAGTTTGCATTTTATTTGATTTTTCATTCTGTTTGGCTTTATCTAACCTAAAATACTGTCGGTTGTAAAGAATAATTACTACCTGATTATATATTTGCCAAGTAGGTTACTATGGCAATAAATGTAGATGTTTTCAAGAATCATGTTTTGGTTCAATTTAGACCTAACCTCAAGTTTCGATCCAAATCATATGTATTGTTTATAATATGTAACAACAGACGTGTGAATTATTATAATACAGTAAGCCTTTTACATTTTGTTTGCTTTTGCTTTTATTTTGTCAACCTAACCTAAAATAGCTAGTGGTTGGGAAGAATAACAAACTGATTCTAAATTTACTAAGTTGGTTGTTATGGTAATGGATGTAAATGAATTCAACAAACGCGTGTTGCCAAGCTTTTGATCTGAATCAGCTGTGCTATCTGATGAATGGATAAGAGTACCCCTGAATTTTTACACTTTTAACACGTGCACTGCTTCGCAAATTTCTAATTTCATATGCTAGGAGCTGACCTTATATTTTTTTTATATTTATAGCCTAAATGACAAGAAATTTGACTTAATTTTTTATTTTTGAACTCTTCTACGTAATAATCACTAATATTTTAAAACGGACGCACATAGGCTTAAAATTGGCGTACGAAGCATGCAATGCATTATGAATTGAAAATACTCCCAATACGGGGATTGGCGTGCGAAGCACGCAATGCATTGTGTATTGAAAATACTCCCAATACGGGGGTTGGCGTGCGAAACACGCAATGGATTGAGTATTGAAAATACTCCCAATACGGGAGTTGGCGAGCGAAAAACGCAATGCACTGTGTATTGAAAATACTCGCAATACGGGAAATGGCGTGCGAAGCACGCAATGCATTGTGTATTGAAAATACTCCCAATACGGGGATTGGCATGCGAAGCACGCAATGCATTTTGTATTGAAACTACTTTCTACGAGGCTTGGCGTGTGAAGGACGCAATGAACTTTGCGTCAGCCGCTTCTCATAGTGTTCAGTGTTAAGCTCACATGTGCGTCCTTAGCAGTGAACGTGTTAATAAACTGTTCAATAGTGTATTTAATGTCCTACCTTTATATTTACAATTTTAAACCCCTCCCCCCCCCCAAGCCCCCAAAATCATAAAGGTTCAGTTATGTCAAAAAATGTGTCCTGTTATGCAACACAAGATATATACAAAGTTTTGTTAACTTATTTTCAGTAACAAAAATAATGAGGCGGTTTAAAGGGACTTTATGAACACCCTGTAACTGAGGTAATGAACAGTTTACATAATATGTATCCAATTAGAGGTCTAATTCATAATTATAATACCAGATGACATACGCACTAAATAAATCAACGAAGTGTCATTTAATTTTAGGATTTAAACCTTTAGTAAACTGGCCGACACACATCAAAACTTGTCAAATAATGATTTGCATTATACATTTTCTGGTTAGCTGAAAGAGCACCCGTTTTAACAACTAATATTTGAATTGTGAAATTAATATTCTCAGTAAGCCTAGGTCATCTGTCATGTTAGTTTTAATATTGAGCTAGTAACCCCCTTGAAGAATCACAGGCAGATTAATTAGATACACACCAGAAATACATCATTTAAAAAAATACTATTTAAAAACAACAGACTTTATCTAGGCCTACCTAACTATGGTGACAGGGATTTTTAACACAATTTTAGATAGGCCTATGATTGTATAAAACTGCAGGCCTATTTGTTAAAATTTTATATTTATATACATTAATATAGAAGTATTATACCAAAATAAATTAAAGATAAAAAATATTATCTTTTAGTAGCTTTATATTTCATATCGGTATATCAAATAATTTAGAATATTATAGCGAAGAAATTAATAATTTACTATATTTATATGTTAGGTGAAGATGTACGAATGTTTCCGAAACTAAAAGAATTTTTATATCTTCTATAAATTTGTATAAATGAATATATTGATGATAAAATATGTAATATTTAATATTTTACGTGTATGTTTTCACTTAAAATATGTCGTCTCGGGAAGCGTTTTACGCAAAATTTATTTTTCCATGGTCCACAGTAGGTTGGAGTAAGAGATCTGTTGTTGGGGTGGTACGTATGTTACCAATCTTAGAGCTTTGATGGTAATACAGAAGATGGCGTCTCCACAGCGCCGAGGGTAAATTAGTATCTACAGTGCCAAGGGTAAATTAGTCTCTACAGCGCCGAGGATAAATTATTCTCCACAGCGCCGAGGCCATACATTATCAAAGTGTCTGCTCAGTGATGCAGAAGTGACGAGTGTTAATATCTTCTCTTTTAAAATGAATCCGTAATGGCTTTCATTGCAGACATGATGCGTCTCGAATTCTAAAGTAACATAATGAATTTACGTAGTTTTTATGTAATTTTATCTCGTAATTTTGAGATGCTCGCAGTTAATCTTGAATGACTATGTAGAGCCACTTATATATTACTACAATGATTTGGTTTAACATTATAAATCAAGTCTAGTAATATAAAAAGCGGCCTTCTGGCTTTGCTTTTTTTTAATCGGTGAAGGAGTAAATATTTGTCATATTTTTATTAAACTAAAAATACAATGTTACTTTAGAATTTAAGGAGTATTAGGTTAGTTTAAGTTATGTTAGGTAATGTCTGCAATGAAATGTATGCAAAATTTGCGTCATTCATTGATTTATTTGTAATGTTAAACCAAACCATTCTAGTAATATATAAGTGGTTCTACATAGTTATTCAAGATTAACTGCGAACATCTAAAAAGTACATAAATTCATTATGGAGGAGTATCACGCCATTACCACGGTTCGTTGCTTTTGTGAATTCCAATTCGGCTGTCAAAACTGTCAGATTATGCCAGGTAGCCCGCTCGACGTTGTGGAGACTCGGCGCTGTGGAGACTCGACGTTGTGGAGACTCGGCGCTCTGTAGACGGATTCATACAGAAGAGGTTCATACGACTTATATTACATAAAACGAGAATGTTTCCATCTTTACCATTGTTTCGATGCCTCTCTGAATTGCCTCTTCGTTATGTGCTTATTTACAAAGTCCTTGTGGTCACAAAGTCTATATATGGTCGTGTGATAGAATAACATATATTGGTCTTAATATTGGTCGTGTGTGTCTGAATGAGAGAGGGTGCCTTGGTGTATGTGTGAGTTTGTGTGTGAAAAATAGGAAATAGTATGAATGTGTATTGTGTAATTAAAGTGTAGATGCAGTAAAATGTTGAGTTATATATATTATTTAACCTTTTTACCTTTTATTTAATTATTGCTAAACCTTTTATTGTATATATAATCTTTTATACTGTGAAAACTTTTATTTAGTTATTAATGTTTGTTTGGATTCCAGTTTGTTAATTTGTCTCGCATTTTTTCTCCGCTATTTGTATGTTTTTGCCCATATGTTTTTTTAAATTTTTTATTGTAAATTTAACTGCTGCCATAAACCTTTCTTTACTCTTTTTTTATAATTTAATTAGATGTTACTTCTGCAACGTCAAAACGGGCTTGCCCTAGAGGTTGAAAAATATTTTGTTTCCTAATCTGTGTTATTTTGTTTAAAAGTTAAGTTTTATTTTATATTACAGGTTGTTATTTTAATTTATACTTTATTAATGTGTAGTTATGTTCTAAATGTTTTACTTTATTTTGTATGTGATTGTATATATATTATCAGGAAATTGTATTTATATTTAATTTATAACCTCAAAGCAAATCTTATAAAGTACGATATTATAGCCTACATTACTGTAGTTGTACAACTCGTATCAACTTCACAAGACATTATACTAAGTCTATTGCAATGTATGTGCATGTGCTGGAAGACCAATGTTATGTTAACAGTTTTCAAGATATTCAACATTAAAAAGTTTGAATAGCCACCATTTTGAAACGAGCAAAGGAAGTGGGTTGATCACTGTATCCTGAAGTTTGGATCGATGCAACACAGATGTAATCAAAATTGACGATTACATAAGAAATTTAAAATCCGGCCGCCATATTAGAAAATGGAGGCTACTACTCGAGAACTGCTAGAGCTTTATCGTAAGCCCGACGTTCGCGCAACAGATTAATTCTCCGCGAAGGTACATTTATCACCGACCCTTCGAAGGCGCAATTAGCCATATTTCGATATATCGCAGCGGATAATCGAACGGTGACCGTATCGACTCTGCCTACAAACGGTCGGACTGTTTACGACTTCTGATTGCAGTAGGTCGATGATGCGACACGGTTTGAAACGACGGAGGAGCTCGCGATGATTCACTTACAGTTACCGACAGAAGAATATATTTACAAAATCGGATCTTGTATATTGAAGGAGGGACTATGTCAAACAAAAAGTGATGAACTTAATAAGTAATTCGATTACGCAGCTAAACCACTGACGTTAATTGAACCAATTTCAAAAATTAAGTTTATTTGTTTTTAACCGACTATTATTGAAATGAGTCTACTCACGAAGGCGAAGATTAGCTGCCCGCGTGTACGAAACATATTAGTAGTATTTGTTTGCACCTTAGCCTCCAGCTTGCTTCGTTTCGCTCGCAGCTGAAAAAAGTCGCTCAGCCATCGGCCGTCCTTCTCGGGCCAGAAGCTGCCACAACTATAACCTGGTACTTTTATGGTATTTTAAGTTCCGATCAATTTAGTGGGAAAAGGATGGCCTGTACGTTCGTGTAAAAAAAACAAGATGTGCTGAATAATCTCCTATATATTTATTGTATTCTTTTTTTTAATCATCAAAACGGTTTATACTAGTCCAAAAATATAAGAAATAAACGGTACCAGGAACTGGCACATACTTTCTCACAAACATATTTAAATTATCAAAACAGATTCACTGTGACTTGTAGAGTGGGGTAGGAGAGGTGATTTTTTATTAAAGTTTTAGATTCCCTAATAAATATTATTATTATTATCTAGAGAGAAAACTATTCGATCGATTTCGAACAAATTTGCACCAAACACGTCAATTATGTCTTTATAGATACACGAAAAAGAGTTTTGAAAAATTTTGGGGGAAAAACCCTTTCTAGCCGAAAAACCCCCAAAAATCAGTTATTATTATTATTATTATTAGCTAAACGAGAATTTTTAGAAAGATGCGGGTTTTTGTATATGGTAGGGCACATTAAAGGCTACAAATAAGCCAAATTTTATCAAAATCGTTAGAGCCGTTTTTTTATAAAAAAATAATAACTGATTTTTTGGCGATTTTTTGGCCAAAAAGGGGGTTGTTTTTCAAAATTTTTCAAAACCCTTTTTTGTGCATCTATACAGGCCTACTTGACATGTCTGGTGCAAGTTTGGTTGAAATCGATCGAATAGTTTCCTCTCTAGCTTTGTATACATACAGACATACAGACATACATACAGACAGACATTTTGTAAAAAACACTTTTTTGGACACAGGGGGTCCCAAAACGGATAGTTCCACAAAAATCTCAACATCGATTTTTTTTGCGATCACTATACTTTCTCTATACTATAGTATAGTGAGAAAGTCAAATCTTTCGGATTATGGACTGGGCTTCGGCCTCGGACCAGAAGATTCTCTCCCCGTGGATTTTAATCAGGAACTTTAACGGTATTTTAAGTTTCGATCGATTTTGGAGGAATTGTTGACGCTATAAGGTCGTGTAAAAAATATAATGTTCAGAATAATATCCTAAAATAAATTTTCTTAGATAAAACTCCTAAAACGTTTCATTCTGGTACGAGCAATCTCAGAAAATTGTTACATCGTGTCAAAAACCTTGTTCCCGATTGTCGGATATTTTTGACTAATGAACTCGTCCCGTGATCACGAACGTGTTCTGGGGGCCGTGATCGGTGCTAATTTACCACGCCGTACCAAAAGAGTCACTTCAATAGCTCATCTTCGCTAATAAGGTAAAATAATACATTTTACCGCGAACAATATTTGCACAGGTTTATGACAGCAACGCGCGGAGATAGTTGAGGGCGTGGCCATGTGGGTCAAAATAAAGAACAATCTTCCTGTAAACCACGTCCGTAAACGCTTCTTCACTAGCTATCAGCCATTTTGTTTTTTACTAAATTTATATATCTACATCGGTTTAACCGATTGAGTTAAATTTTTGTACGTTACTCGTCAATGTAATTACCTAGTTAAACAAATTATCAACTCGTCCGAATAACCCGTTACAAAATGGCGGCCGTTCAAACATTTTAAATGAGAATAGCTAAAAAAGTTAATTTTTGTTGCCCATTTATCTAATGTTATAACCGTGGAAACTATCAAATTACAGCGTCCGTTCGTTTTAAGGGTTCAACATGCGTAGCACAAAGGTACATTTGCACGACCAATTACGTCTAGTGTTTTAGACGAAGCAAATTACTGGTTTTAGATTAATGGTAAAACTCAAAAACTTGTATAAATATAGTTATAAGCCTGCGTATGAAAAAGTTGTAACTTAGCTTGGTATCAAAACTGATAGTATGCTTTCTTGGACAGTGCATAGATTATGTTAAGAAGAAATTGTCAAGGGTGATTTATTTATTAGTCAATCGAGTCTACTTTGCTTCATTTTAAAGTATTTTTAGATATGGACTTCCTATCTGGGGAAATGTAGTAAGAATACACACAATTTTAATTCTTAAAAAAAATAAAAATTGAGAATATTAACAAACTCAGACAAATTAGAACATTGCAAGCCACTGTTTGTTAAAACTAATATTTTAACTGTTATAAACTTACTAGCTGCCCGATCCGGCTTTGCACGGATAGACAAATCAAAGTTAAATGTATATTAACAAAAAAAAATATATAAAATAAACGGTACCAGGAACTGGCACATACTTTCTCACAAACATATTTAAATTATTAAACAGATTCACGGTGACTTGTAGGGTGGGGTAGGAGAGGTGATTTTGTATTAAAGTTGTTTTCCCATAAAAATCCATAAAATAACGGGAAAATCAACTTTTCTCAAAAACGGCTCGAACGATTTTTACAGTTTATAGTACTTTTGGTCCCTAATAAACTATAAAATTTTAATCAAAATCGTTAGAGGCGTTTTTGAGAAAAGTAGATTTTTCCGTTATTTTAAGGGTTTTTATGGGAAAATTACCCTTAAAAATAAAAAATTCACAAAAATGAAAAAAACGCCTGGAGATACCGTGGATTAGTACCTCCATACCAAATTTCATCAAAATCGGACGGATGGTTTAGGCTCTAGGTCTGATAACATCCACACAGACACACAGACACACGCACACACACACACACACACACAGACATCACTCCGAAAACCACTTTTTTAGGTTCAGGGGGACCCAAAACGGATATTTCCACCAAAAACTCAAACTCGAAAATTTTGACGAATACAATACTTTCTCCATATACTATGGTATAGGGGGAGAAAGTAAAAATATATTACACTATGTATTTCTTATGGGGATTTTTAGTAACTTTGACCCCTCGAACCCCACCTAAAATTTCGAATTTTTTGAAAACCTTTCTTAGCGAGCACCTAGGGCCCTAATGGAAGGTACATACCAAATTTCATTAAAATCCGTTCTTTGGTTTTTGAGATTTCGTGATGAGTGAGTGGTATTTGGATTATACACATATATATATAGATATATTTTTGATATAGTAATGGATGTAAAGAATAATTTACATATGTATCCAGTTAGAGGCCTAATTCATGATTACAATACAAGATTTGGTCATATTCTTGAACAACCAAGACATAGACTGAATGAATATAAGACTTAACATTTTGGAAACTGTACAATACTTTCCAAATGATGATTTATACAAGGTGATTCACGAAGATATTCAGAACCTAGGGAGCTCATTCTACATGTAAAAGTAAAGAAAAACAAGTTATATAAACATAGGTCCGGTAATACTTCGATTTACAGATATCCGCCATTTTGTTTTGTTTTACAAAATAATGCATATTTATCGAAATATTTAGTTATCTGATTGAGTTAAAACTTGGCACGAAGTTTAATCTAACACCGATATAACTCAAGAAAAATAAGCGGTTAAATCCAATCAAGAGTTTCAAAATGGCGGCTGTTTGAAAATTTCAAACCTAAATTACTCAAAAGCCGTACATTTTAACAAAAAATTTCAAGACACCTTTTTTGTAGCCCTTTTGATTCCTTATCGGATGGTGTAACTGTCGAAACAATAGAATGCACGATAATAGGTAAGTTAAAGATAATGATAGCAAATGTACATACAATATTGTCGTGTTTACTGTGTTGGTATAGGATGCCGGGTTGAACAAACCAATTATCACACTTAACTTAACTAGTAACCTTCACTCGGTTGTTTTGAAAATTACATCATGCGAAAGGTAATGAAAAGGGCTACAAAAAACGGTGTCTTGACATTTTTTTGTTAAAACGTACGATTTTTGAGTAATTTAGGTTCGTAATTTTCAAAGAGCTTCATTTTATAACTTGGAGGAATATTTAAGTTGTGAAATAAATATTTAGTAAGCCTGGGTCATCTGTCATGGACTTATGTGACGAAGTTGTATTGTTGTACATGTGCTGAAGGACCGATAGATGTTCTGTTCTGTTATTCGATAGGAGATTAATGAGCTACACAATTACGGGATTTCAGTTGTTCTCGTTTGAAATTATTAAACGACCGCCATTTTGAAACGGATTAGTGAAAACTTTTATTATTTTTGTCAAACTACGTCTGCTTATTGACGAATAACGTGATGCGTTTCAACTCAATCTGTTAAACTGCGCTTAGCTGGTAGAAGAAGTATTTCCTGACATTGAGAGAGAACAGTGAAGGCTCCTAACTACTTTGACGTACTCAGTACGCATGCGTTAACAACTAGATTCTG
>JAGFPH010027103.1:0-10161 GCA_018207615.1 Philaenus spumarius | reverse complement strand
AATTACCGGTGCTCTAAATTTAAATTTTATTATTATTTATATATTATTTATTTATTTATTCATATTTCATCATTCTGAAAATGTTTGATCTAATGTACTTTGTTGGTAAAAGTGTTTCTTAGAATATTCAAGTAATACTGCAGACAATATTACTTGATAATCTTGGTAATATTTCATAAAGTAAATTAAATAAATAAATATATTGCTAAACATATAATTTAAGTGATTGTGTATATTGTTTAATTTTTTTAAGAAATTTGTTAAATTTCTCTTCGAGAAAATTAGCTTTAAATATGCGTCAAAAGGCGAAAATCTCGCGGAATTATATATCTTCTTTAAACACTTGTACTGAACAAAATAATTACTCAATATTCACCAAACTTGGTAAACATATAATTTAGGTGATTGTGTGTATTGCATATTTTTTTAAAGAATTATCGTCTGCAACGTTATATTAAATAACACGTGAGAGCTAAGGCGAACCGTGCTTGTGCGGCGTGTCATGGTACCAGAGTGACGTCACATAGGAGGGGGGACGAGAGGAAGTTTGGGACAGTCGGCGAGCGTCAACATCAAAGGAGTGGTCCAGCCCTTGTATTCTATAGCCCTGATCTGTAACCAGTTCTATAGCCCTGGTTCCAACCTTCCTCTTGTCCCCCCTCCTATGTGACGTCTGGTACCATGACACGCCGTGTAAGCACGGTTCGCATTAGCTCTCACGTGTTATTTGATATAACGTTGCAGATGATAATTCTTAAAAAAAATATGCAATACACACAACCACCTAAATTATATGTTTACCAAATTTGGTTAATATTGAGTAATTATTTTGTTCAGTACAAGTGTTTATAGAAGGTATATAGCCTAATTCCGCGAGATTTTCGCCTTTTTCGCCTTTAAGGCTAATTTTCTGGAAGAGGCATTCCACGAATTTCTTTAAAACATTATACAAAACACACACAATCACCTAAGTTGTTTAGCGAATTTGGTTAATATTGAGCAATTAGTTTTTCAGTACAAGTGTTTAAAGGAAGTATTTTATTCCGCGAGATTTTCGCATTTTGGTGCATATTCAAGGCTAATTTTCTCGAAGGGGCATTCCATGAATTTCTTTAAAAAGTTATACAATACCTAAATTATATGTTTAGCAAGTTTGGTGAATATTGAGCAATTATTTTCTTCAGTACAAGTTTTTAAAGAAGGTATATAATTCTGCGAGATTTTCGCCTTTTGACGCATATTCAATGCAAATTTTCTCGAAGAGGCATTCCATGAATTTCTTTAAAAAAATATACAATACTCTAAATTACCTAAATTATATGTTTAGCAAGGTATTTATTTATTTAATGTTACGTTGCAGACGAGATTACTTTATGAAATGTTATCAAGATTATCAAGTAGGCTAATATTGTCTGCAGCGTTACTTGAATATTCCAAGAAACACCTTTACTAACAAAATACATTAAAACAAACATTTTCAGAATGATGAGATATAAATAAATAAATGTATAATATATAAATAATATTAAGATTTAAACTTAGAGTACCAGTAATTATTGATAACTCAAAATTTAAAAACAACAAATGTTAAGTAATCAGCTTCAAATTAAAATAAACATTAAAAAATATTATTTATTTAATGAAAGCGTTGCAAGCCAGATTACTTTATGTTAAAAATTTACCAAGATCCTCAAGTAATTTCTTCTGCAGCTTTAAATTAAAATGTTTAAAAAAATATTTACTAGCAAAATGCACTTAAAATTGTAAGAATAATTAGATATAAATAAATATATAATATACAAATAATTATAATCAAATTTAAACATAGAGTAATAAAATTATTGATGACAAAAATAAAACATAATTTTAAGTTAAACTTCTAGACTAAATTAAATTGCTCAGTATCAATTTAAATTTAAATAGTTCAATTGTTTAAATTCAACTATTAAATTATTAAGTATTCCCTAAGGCCTAGGGAAGGAAAATGTCTATAAAGCGGTTTTATTTTATTTTTTAAATATTTTATCTCAGCAGTAATTATTATGTCATGTGCATATCTGCATATAAGCTACTCATTATGTATACTGTAAGTATTTATAACTTTTATGTGTTTTATTTTATAAGTATTACACATGTTTTACTAAACTGCAGTATGACATTCAAGTTTTGGTGGTTTATTGTAATAAATACAATTATTTTCAATAATGTGACACATTTTGTTCAATTTCGTATTTAGTTTTCAGAAATGTTTCAGAGAATCAAATTGAAAGTATGCTAACATTAGTACACTACAACGGTTTATTACCTACAAATTAGATTTATTGTAACCCTGTCTTCTTACATCTTTAGACTAATTGCTTACAGTCTACTTATTGCTTTGTGTAGTGTCAATAATAAAATTAAAGAAATTTAAATTATTGTAGCAAAGAATACTTATGAGAAGCGGTGGGAATGGAGCAGGAGTTACCACCGTGACGTCATCACAGTGGCAGCACGGGAACGCTTTCCTTGGCGGACTGGTCTAGCCCTTGTATTATATAGCCCTGGTTGGAACAGTCGGCGAGCGTCAACATCAAAGAAGTGGACCAGCCCTTGTATTCTATAGCCCTGGTACCAGACACCCTTTTGCCAGCCTCGCGGCACGCCTTTGCGGACGGTGCGAACGACTACACATTAGAGATCGATGATTCAGAGTCGAGGCGGTCGAAAACCAGAGATGGTTTAACGTTTATTTTTTTAAACTTTTTCGGCATGAAAAAGTTTATAACATATTGATGAGATTATTGTAATCAAAATAAGACCAAAAGTGATATAATTTGGGTCACTTTTAGCGTTTCTTATGGAATAACTATTTTTTTAATTTCACGATTAATTAATTAAAAAATAAATTTACCAAATATAACCTTATTTATTAATATTATTTTTTCAAGTGTGGGCCTTGTTTTATTTAAAGCGCTGCATAAAAGTAACACTATTTAAGTGAATAATAATGTATTAAAATGTAACTTTCTTTATTAATTAAAATGTATTTAGGTCTACAGTCCTTTACCGAGGACTTAAATTTCTAATAAAGGCTATTGTCTAAATAAAATACATTTTGCCATGTTTTTGCTTAAAATAGTTCCTGTCTCTAAAATTTGCTATTTCCTATATACACATAGTATACAAGTCCAAAGATAGTTACATATCAAATCAAATGAAATATTTGTTTAATTAATCCACCCAAGTAGTCTTACAATACTCAAAACAAATATATAGACGAACAAAGTAAACTAAAACAATCATGAAAAACCTGTAAACGTTTTTCACGGTACGGTAAGGAGATTCAATTCATGAAAATCTTTTCTCTTAAGTTTCAAACAAAGTTGGGGTTATATAATATACACACCTCAAATGAAAGTTTGACACGGGGCTCACGTCCTCAAGTTACCCCTCTGGTTTAAGTCGCTCAGACGGAGTCGTTAGCCAAAAAAATCACACAACCGTGTACGTTTTTAGACTGGAAGTAACTATTTAAGATTTTTCGTACCAGAATGAATGTCTTTTGGCAGTTTATTTAAAGACACAAATGTAGGATATTATTCTGCACATTTTGTTGTTTTACACGACCTTGTAGCTCACTTGGTTTCTAATAAATTGATAAAAACCTAAAATACCATAAAAGTACCCGGTCCAAATACACGTGGTATCCGCGGCCTACGGCCGAGTTTGTACGCTGCGAGCGAAGCGAAACAGTCTATAACACGAGTCCAAAGGTTAAGGTAAAAACTAGCAGCGAGTGGAACGAAGGAGCGCGTGAGTCGAAGCTGGAGGCTTAGGTGCAAACAAATTCTACTAATATATTTCGTACACATAGGCAGCTATTCAACACCTCCGTGGGTAGATCAATTTCCCAAATAGTTGGTCGAAACTCTAAACGTATAAACTTAATTTTGGAAATTCGCTCAACTCACGTTAGCGGTTCATTTGCCTGGTCGAATTGTTTAATATTGTACTAGGGGCTCTTACCCTGGACCCTCCGCGTCCCAACCCCGGCTCGGCCTTCAGCCTCAGATGGCTGCTTCGCTTCGCTCGCAGGTGGAAAATTCGATAAAGAATCTCGTTAATCTTTGGCTCGTTTGTACATAGGTGACCGAGCATAAACCAGCTGTTTTATTTGGCAGCTGACTCAAACTCATTAAACATTATCTCCATAAGATTAACATGGGAAATTTGAAGGATTGTATACCTTCTCGGGTGAATAGCGGCTGAACGGATGATAATATATAAGACTTGACATATCTGTGAATGATTATGTTCAGTTTTTGATCCAAATTAGCTGTTTTATATATAATAGGTTTGTAACAACCAATGTTTGAATTGAATTAAAATATAGTTAGCATTTTTTCGTTGATTTTTGTTTGTGTTTGTTTTTAGTTTGTCAATGTAACCTCAAAAAGGTAATACTCTTCAAATTTTCTAAGTAATATTGCTATGGTAATGAAAGTAAACAAACATGATGTGTTGCTAAGTTTTTTATACGAACAGCTGTTTTTGTGCCCCTGATAAAATCAATAGAAATCTTCCTTCCATAAGATTAACATTGAAACTTTGAGGGCCACTGGGGCGTAGCCCTAATGTCCTAGGACTTCGGTAAATGGCCTAAAACCTTCCCAGGGTTAACCTGTGTTACTATGCAAAATTTCAAAGCAATCGGATGGACGGTATACGAACGCAAAGTGGACAAAGAACCAAAAAAAAACCCCATAAAGAATTTGCATTTGATTATAACGTTTGTAAGGCGAAAGATACATGATTTGTAATGCTTGAAGACATATCTGTGAATGATTACCTGCAATTTAAAAAAAAAAAAAAAAAATAAGGAAATCGGCCGGATAGAATGGCCGTACTGACTGCCACAAGTTTTCATTAATTCTTTTAATATATAGATTCAAATTTGTATTATTTTACAAAATTTCTATACAATAATATAATTAATAAACGGTAACAGGAACTGGCACCTACTTTCTCACAAACATATTTAAATTAATAAACAGATTTATTGTGACTTCATAATTGTAGGGGTAGGAGAGGTGATATTAAAGTAGGAGATTAACTAATAGATATTATTATTATTATTAGCTAGAGAGACAATTATTCGATCGATTTCGAACAAATTTGCACAAAACACGTCTATTAGGACTGTATAGATGCACGAAAAAAGGGTTTGAAAATTTTTGAAAAACAACCCTTTTTTAGGCAATAAACCCCCCCAAAAATCAGTTAATATTATTAGCTAAACAAGAATTTTTAGAAAGATACGGTTTTCTGTATATGGTAGGGTAAATTACGGGCTACAAATAAGCCAAATTTGATCAAAATCGTTAGAGTCGTTTTTTTTATAGATAAATAATAACTGATTTTTTTGGGGTTTTTTGGCCAAAAAGTTAATTGTTTTTCGAAAATGTTCAAAACCGTTTTTCTTGCATCTATACAGGCCTACTTGACATGTGTGGTGCAAATCTTTTTGAAATCTATCGAAAAGTTTTCGCTCTAGCTTTGTATACATACAGACAGACATTTTGTAAAAGTCACTTTTTTGGACTTAGGGGATTCCGAAACGGATATTTTCACAAAAATCTCAACATCGATTTTTTTTGCGATCACTATACTTGCTCTATACTATAGTATAGTGAGAAAGTAAAATGAATGTACATTGTTATAATTTAACCTCTAGCTAAACGAAATAGCGATGCTAATAAAAACCTCAAGTTAATTTGACCTTATTACAGTAACTAAATAAAATAGTTTAAAAACAAACAGTAACACTATATCTCATACCATGCTCCACTTGTATAATTGAAATTTTCCATCTACTTTAGTGTGGAGTTGCTACTTCCAGCCTTACATGTATCTTGTCGAGCTAACGTAAGAAGATATTATTTATTCAGCGTTTGAATATTACAAGGATAACCATGCACTAGGTTGCTTGTATACAAACCATTAATAACAGTTTTTTTCTGAAGGCGTACTAGTGAGTAGCTGCAGGTGATTGTTACGTTAATTGTGATTTTGAGGAGTATTTTGTAATACTGTATTCAGGTTTCATGTAATAGGTGTTCTAATAATTCTTATTAATAACAGAAACATGCGAAAAAAATACAAATATCCGATTTAACTGTGCTAATTCTATATATTTTATAACATGGTCATCAAGTTCTAAGTTAATAAAGAAACCATAACAATAATTTAAATTTTTTTTGAATTTTAACAATTTCCAAAGATAGTAAGCCTAACAGAATGACAGTATTTCATTTTCATATGACAGTAAGTCTCAGGAAAATCTAAAAAATAGTTATTTCCGGTCAAAAAACCGTGCTTACGATTGTTGGATTTTTTGGCTAACGAACTCGTCCGAGCGACATGTGTACCAAATTTGGACCAAATCGGGTTTAAAATGCGGCCGTTAGAGTGCGAACTTATTCATGTATAAAAGTTTTTAATGGCCCCACAAACGTATCCTGGCGACCATGATCGGTGCTCATTGATTACAGAGTCACTGCAATACCTCATCTTTCCTTTGTCAATTCGTCAATAAATTCTCATGCTAATTTTTGTAGAGTATTTTGTTTTGTAATCGAGCAATCGGAACGCGTGAAGAAGACTAATTATGTGACGTCATTATTAATACTTAACGTTAAGCCAAGCTTGTTGTATAGTTCAGTATCAACTTAACTTTCAATTACCCCCGATAATTAACGGCAGTCTTTCCCGCTTAGCGAACTAAATATAAATGAACTTACGAAAGTGTTTTACAAACTTGTAGTAAATTGAGTCGTTTAACATTTGAACTTTTTTCTGGTTGATGAAGTTTTTAGCGAGCACTTTTAGAAGTTTTCGTTAAGAATTGATGCTTTTCATTAAGAGGTTTAACGATATCGGATCGCCACTTTGGAAAAGGAAAACTATTGCAAAACCTCGCAGGACTGTATTCAGTAGAAGTTTGTTGGAAATAAAAGTCAATCTATACTTTTAGACGGATAAATATCGGCCGTTAAAGTGAATGTCAGTGGATTTGTTCAATGTTCTAGTAACTTTATGATTTGAAAATGTTAAAATTGCAAAATATAACATATACAGGGTGTTAAGAAAAAGGGTTCCAAGAATTCAGGGCGTGATTCCCCACATCAAAATAAGATGAAAAGTTCAAATAAACATAGGCCCAAAATGCTACGCTTTCTGTCTAGCCGCCATTTTGTTTCATTTACAAAATAAATCATATCTAGAGAAATGTTTGACTGATTGAGTTCAAACTTGGCATGAAGTTTTTAAACAAACGATGATCTATCTCAAGAAAAATTACCGAATATATCCAATGATGCGTTTCAAAATGGCGGCTGTTGGAAAAGTTTAAACTTAAATTACTCAAAAACCGTTCATTTTAACGAAAAATTTCAAGATGAATTTTTTTGTAGCCCTTATGATTCCTTATCGGCTGGTGTTACTGTCAAAACAATCGGATGAAGGATGTTGTTAAGCGAAAGATAATAAAAGCATATGTACGTACAATTCATGTATCAGAAGTCAGAGAGAGCAGACTTATTCATTTTGCAGCTAGGCCTACATGTTTCTTATCGGTTGTTTATTTGGTGGAGTTTTAATTTGGCTTTTGGCTGTTTAATGTCCAACTTTTCTGGTTAACTCAAAATTATTAGTCAAATGTAAAGGTATTTTATTTTCCCGAATTTTTATTACGTTATTTCCTTTTGTTTGAAAATTATTTCATCTTACAAGTGGGCAGAATTTATCTGATGAGAATGTATACCGACAAAGACTGCGGTCTAAATATAATAGAGATTTGCCTCGTCCGTTCAAAGAAGCTTTTGCGAAATTCTATTTGCATTCTTCAACAAATGTTTTTAATAGGATTTCCACATTTTTAAAGGACATAAAATCTAAGACAAAATTTATAACGCAACTAAAAACCTGGTTATTTTCTCTGGATGATGTGGAGTGTTTTTTTTAAAGGGCTTGTTTGATGTCGGTAAATCTGTGTCATTCGTTGAGTCTTGCCTTTGAATATATACCCTATAAGTAGGACACTCGCCGTGTTAAAAATTCAGACCAGTTCGACAGGTCAGAACGCTAGTTCTCGCCTTCGACGCGAAGCAGCGCTAGTAGTTCTTTCAATACTCGACTCGGCAGCCCCCTCCCTCTGCCTCAGCCTCAGCTAGGTGTTCGGTGGTCGAGATCAGGGCTATAGAATGGGGTCGAGATGCCTCTTGCCTAAAAGACATCCACAACCACAGAGCTGCATGTTGAAACGTATGCTCACTGGATGTAGGCTATACTTTCATAATAGCATTTAATGTAATTATTTTCTATTTCATTTTACAATTGCACTATGCGTTAATTGAATTGAAACAAGATTTATGAACTAAAGATATTATTGTTAGTTAATTAAAACTGCATGCTTCATCTAGTTGAGATCTAATAGATTATGGGCACAGAAAATCCACAAATATTCAAACTCAACAGAATATAAACTAAACCAACTAAACTCTACCTTTATCATGTAAAAAATAGCCAATTTTACAACATAAAAGTACAATTACACTTTAAAAAGACAATGTATACTGTAACAAATTGTTATAACCTAATATAACCTCATATATAATTATATTATAATTTTATAATATAATATTATAAAATTATAATATTATAATAATTTTATAATATATTATAGTCCTTATAATAATTATTATAATAATAATAGTCCTGTATATTATAATTTTATACAACCAGTATACAAATTGCAAATATAATTACTATATTTCATGCAATTATACGATTTTATGATTTTTTTATAAATTATGATTTCATGATTATTGTCACTAAATTCACGAAAGGGCGCATCTCGTTTTTACAAACTTTTCAAGTGAGCGAATTTAAGAAGTGTGGTTCTACTTAAGTCGAACTGTACTGGAAAGTTGTTTTTGTATTGACTTCATTTTTGGTGTCCTCACCATTTCGTACCATTATTTTAGTTTAGCGAGAAATCGGGTTTTCCTGAGGTACGCCCGTTAGAGAAAACTTTTCCCGGCAATCAATGTTATAACTTGAGTTAAGCCCATCGGTTTCGTGATAATTAAAAACGAACGAAATAGCAATATACAACTTTTTTACAAAATTATCAAATGAATAAACGAGGATACTTGCCAATAATGCGTATAATTAAAAAAAAAGTAGTTTCCATCACAAGTAGCAAATGTTGTACTTTTTGATGCGCAATAGCTTTGTAAATAAACGGTACCAGGAACTGGCACATTGGCACATACTTTCTCACAAACACATTTAAATTACTAAACAGATTCACTGTGACTTGTAGGGTGGGGTAGGAGAGTTTTTTTATTAAAGTTGGAGATTAACTAATAAATATTATTATTATTATCTAGAGAGAAAACTATTCGATCGATTTCGAAAAAAATTGCACCAAACACGTCAATTAGGTCTTCATAGATGCACGTAAAAAGGTTTTGAAATTTTTTTTAAAACATCCCGCTTTATGGCCAAAAAACCACCAAAAATCTGTTATTATTATTATTATTAGCTAAACGAGAATTTTTAGAAAGATGCGGGTTTTTGTATATGGTAGGGCACAATAAAGGCTACAAATAAGCCAAATTTTATCAAAATCGTTAGATCCGTTTTTTTATAAAAAAATAATAACTGATTTTTGGGGGGTTTTTTGGCCAAAAAGAGGGTTGTTTTTCAAACATTTTCAAAACCTTTTTTCGGCATCTATACAGGCCTACTGGACATGTCTGGTGCAAATTTGGTTGAAATCGACCGAATAGTTTTCTCTCTAGCTTTGTATACTTTTATTAAAGTAGGCGATTAACTAATAAATATTATTATTATTATCTAGAGAGAAAACTATTCGATCGATTTCGAACAAATTTGCACCAAACACGTCAATTAGGTCTTTATAGATGCACGTAAAAAGGTTTTGAAAAATTTTGAAAAACAACCCTCTTTATGGCTAAAAAAACCCCAAAAATCTGTTATTATTATTATTATTAGCTAAACGAAAATGTTTAGAAAGGTGCGGGTTTTTGTATATGGTAGGGCACATTAAAGGCTACAAATAAGACAAATTTTATCAAAATCGTTAGAGCCGTT
>JAGFPH010027101.1:0-10161 GCA_018207615.1 Philaenus spumarius | reverse complement strand
TACACAATATAAATAAAATCTATAAATTATATGTAATACAACTTATCTCCGTCTGATAGGCTGTCAGGTTTTTTTTACAGTAGTACGATGTTCATGAAGTATGTTGTAATATGTAGGTATGATAACTGAAACGATTTAGGCCATGTTTTATAAAAATCAGATCTATACACTCCAAGTTTGAACAATATATGTCTAACTTTTAAATTTGATATTTATTTGAGTTGCGTATCAACATTTTCAGATTCAGAGGTATTGAAAAATACACATACTTGAAAAGTTTCCAAAATATGCGCAATGTTACTTAAATGAATGCCATTTTCGCTGTCTCAACTTATCACACATTTGGTCTATAAATACATTTGTTTTAAATGAATAAACAAAAAATCACAATCGTATTGAATATCGCCTATTCCACTTATAATTTTTACTGATATAACTAAAGTCAAAAATATATATACATATTTCATGTAATTTCTTAAAATGTATAGTGTTAATCACATATATTATTTTTCAATTCCGTTTTTTTGTCGGTACGCCATAACTTCCTTAATACATCATCAAATTACACGAATGAGGAATCATTTTAAAGCTTTCCTTAACCGCTACACCGGAAAAATATACAAAATACAATTATACGAAAAAAGAAATAAAAAGAATCCGAAAGTAACAGGGATGTAAGATCAAGTAAGTTGTAGGGATATATATTCCTGGCGTTGGCAAAACTGATGGTAACAATACCAAGTTGGAGAGCTGCCGTTACGCCACTACATTGCTATTTTTAATTAATATACGCACTATACGATACTAGTACAATACTTATTATAATAGTACTTGAAATAAGTGGGATTTATGTAAGTTAGAATGAGAATGCTTCGCACGGGTCAGCTAGTTTATTTTTATTTTAACGACAAAGTTATTAGATATCGTAAATTATGTTCCGATCCGACTTTTTGAAATCAGTGAAGTAGTTCTTACCTTTTATATTCTTTACCGTTTAGGCAGTTTATAAAACGTTTCAGCGACAATCTGCTGTTTCTACAATACAAAGACGTTGGATGTGTAAATTCTATTTGGATCAGAATTGCAATTGGTACTGGTCGGCTATATTATTAATTTTAAACATCCCACGCCGTAGGCAATCATCTTTGCTCGTTAGTACAACTTCTTCAAAATTAACACTACAATCTTTGTTGAATGTAGTGATTCAGCCAAGAGAATACAAAGCGAGACCTATATAGTCTCGAGACAAAATATCCGAAACGGCAATACATGCTGAGGTTCCACTCTGAGCGGATGCACACAGCTTAGATTAAATTTACCTTTTAATCATAACCCTAAAACTGACAGGAGTTGTAAATTATAACACATTTTAACGTTTGTGAATTGAGGCGCTGAGCGCCAAAGTGGCATAAGCGACAAAAACTTGAAACGGAGAAAATGGCACCTGAAGATTTGACCTCGCTGGAACATCAACTTTTGATCTTTTCTAAAGCTTGAATTGAACCCAAATGAACATTTTATGGATTATATTAACAGATAGTTTATTTATAAATATTCTAATTATAAGAAAATAATACCAATAAGTAAATAAATTGTGCATAGCATACTTTGGCTTTTATAGATTTCTTGTGTGATGGCAGTTACGGTACTAAATATCGGTGCTTAGGTCATTATGGCTTTCATAACCAACCCAATTAATTTTAAGAATTAATAATATAAACTGCATACTAAACTATTTTTATGGCCACCCAATACTATAATAAACAGAGTTTAAAGAGTTCCACAACATTAAGCACACTACAACAACGATGAAATAAATAAAATAGTAAAACTGGTGCTTAGGCTAGTTTGGTATTACAATGAAGCCAGATTTCGGTTGGTTAGGTGATGTTGGGTCAGAGAATACCATAGTTAAGCATGAGATGCAATGGATTAGTACAGGTTCATTGGAATAATAAAATTCACACATACTAGGTGGAAAATATTACTTTTATTATAAAACACAATTCTTTAAATTATTTTTTTACAAAGACCTTAGTCTTCATCTTCACTACTTGAGGTGAAAATCACATCCGTAGCATCATCATCAGTTTGAAGAGTTTTGTAGAACTCCTGTGATACTGGAGGAATGAAGGCCAAGAGTTCTTCAACGTCTCTTATTTTCGCTGTTTTGATTTTACGCCGACGTGGATACAACAGTGTCAGTTCAGTAGTGTTGATGGTACTCTTAGTTTTTTCTTTTTTTTTTTTTAAGGTCAACTCTTTTTCTTCTACGGTCTCTCCTTTCACAGATTTATATTCTTTACCGCTGTTTCTTAGTCGTTTTCTTAAGTTCTTCCAATTCATTTCATGTCTTTGTCTTTTTCTTGGGCGATTAGGTGTTTGATCTTCATTATCTGCGTCTATATTTTCTTCTATTGCCTCATCCATCACAGATTCACTATTGTTATCAGGAACTGATTCTTCAATTAATTGGTTTCCTATTTCCTGAAGAATTTCATTGGTTTCTTCCATTGCTTCGACTTCAAATCGATGTGTTTCTCTGGTTTCAACCTCTTCATTTATAGCAGCTTCAAACATTTCTACATTAGAACCCTCTTCAACTGAAGTTTCATTAACATTATTTACCAAGAGGGTATCGTTGAAAACTCCTAAATGAATAAAACATTATCCGTCTTCATCTTGAAGTAATTCTGCTGAATAGTAATTTAGAATGAGTTCATTCATTTGTTCTATAGCCACTACTTCGACACGGCCTTCACTTGTATGATGTATTTAAGGGTTTTCCGAGGAAATTATATCATTTTTTGCAGCGTCTTCAACTTCTCGTTCATCACTATTTAATGTGTTTTCACTGGGTAATAACTCTTCTAGTGGCCTATTCATGTCATCGGATAGGACTTCTTCTTTATTTCCTTTTTCTTCATTACAATAGGAGTGATCACCTGAAATGAAAACATTATTGGATTAGGCTACAAATTGGCAAAGTTTATTAATGCCAAAGTAGCCTAAGCACCAGTTCCATAGTAGTCTAACCGCCAAAACATAACTAAGCACCTAGCGATGTCATTGGAAGAAATGCCAAAGTAGCTCAAGTACCAAAAATTATAAAAAGAGCTTTTAAAACTTTTAAACTATTGGCAGTGTGACCAAAAAGCTAAATTTTATGCAAAGTAGCATGATTTTAAAATGTGACATTGCTTTTTACTGCGTATATACAGATAAATACATTTTTTAAGCCAAAAGTTAAACCTTACTCAACGTTTTGCATGCCTTTATTAACTTCCGGTTTACTTGTTTTGTCTGACATTATTTAAAACTTCTAGTATAGTTTCAGAAAAAAACTATATCTTCTTATTTACTATTAAATCCAATTTGTCACTTTTTCCTTTCAATTAACTATTATAACTTAAGTTTAATAACCTCATTGTATGCACAACCTATGAAACGTAAACTACTTTTAATTCCATTAAAAACCATTTTTGAGGGCTTACCTGTATTAATGGTGTTATTTTTCACTTTGTGTGACATCTTGAGTATTTGTAAAGTTTTGAATTTAAACATTTTAACTAGAAAAAAACACTTAAATCACCGTAGTTTAGAGAGCTGCACCTCTAACCTCTAACCTTATGGGCTTGTAAACACAGGAATCGGAGGTTAAGTCATTATGGCATTAGAAAATTGTTGCAGGAAAGTGATGCCAAACTAAACTTATACCTTTAAAAAATACCCTGCTATTTTTCTTGTCGCTTAGGTTAGTTTGGTTTGTGCACCTTGCTTGAAAGAATATATTACAACAAAAATCTAAAAAAAACTGAATTTGTCGCTTAGGTCACTTTGGCGCTCAGCGCCTCAATTGATAGAGTTGTAATTTACAACGCATTAAACAGCTGTTGATTTTCTTGGCTAGTGCTAACTATCTCCTTGATAGTTATACAAATCGATTCTTTATATTATGTCCTACAAATAGGTGGCAATATAATCAGTAATTGGGTTATAGTTAGTTTTTATACTGGCCAAAAATAAATTCAAAAGGCGTTCGCTGCCCAGCTGACTGTCCAGTAATGCTACAGTACGTGATAACTTTACAAATGTGAGAACCTATTTTTTCATAATAAAAAAGTGAATGCCTTTTACATTTGACTTTTCTTTCTAATTTAATTTGCATTGAAGCTAAAGGAAATGAAAGTGAAAACATCTTTTGACTTTAAATATAATTTGTAGACCTACTTTTTCATAAAGAAACGGTGAACAATTTTTATATTTGACTTTTTTCTAATTTAATTCGTATTCAAGCTACAGGTAGATAAATTTAAAAATATCTTTTTGTGAAATAAATAATGACTTATTTATGAAAGAATAACATTTTATTGATACAGATTGGTGAATTAGTTATAATACTCCTTCTGTAGTTAATTCCGAAAACCATTACATGAATCAAACATTATGGTTTATCTGCAGCTCCACGAGTTAAAATCGCCTATTACTCTGGAAAATTAACCTATCAGTTTTATCGTTCGAACTTTGCCGAACTTCCCATCTGCATAACGTTTCAGTCTGGAACTGATTCGTGCAAAAAACTGTTATTAATTTCGTTGACTGCGGTTTTGGGGTTCATGAAACGAAAAATTTGGTCGACATTTTCCTGAAGTCACGTAGACATTTTACATGCAATGCACAATGATGTAAAATATGTTGCTGGATCCTCTGTTGTGTTGTCTATTTTATAATTTAATTTGCACTTTATAAATCTCGTACTAATTTTTACTACTAAATTTCGGGATTTCGGGGGAAGGGTTGACCACCCCCCCCTGGCTACGGCCTTGACAAGCGATGTTAAATTAGCATTAGTTATATTTTATCGCAGTAAAAACATTCTTACAAAATCTAAAACTTCTCACTGATGCAAACTATACAGTCTTTTATAGGTGCTTTTGCAATCTACGGACATTTTAATACAAACAAATGTAAACTGAAAGCTAATTTTTGGAAGCTCGGCTTTGCTGGGCATTTGGTAAAAATTCACAATGTTTATGTTATTATATTTAGATATCACTTATCTGATTGTCTAATGTTATACATTGGACAATGATGAGATTTTCTGTTCTAAATAGAGATGTGTAGGTCCGAGACTTTTAAGGCGTCGGGTCCAGAGACCTACATCCCGGATCCGTGTCCGATGGACCTGTATGGGTCCGGCCAAGGCCGACGAAATTAATGAATTGTGGGCATGAATCACGTGGTTGTATACAATCCAGTCGGAGTGTATTGCCATTTAGGATAATCTAAATTATTCATTATTTTATTATTCATGATCTATGGTATTGATGACACGAATCCAACCAATTTCAGTCTGTACTGCAACCAGGCTAGAATTTTATTTTGTAGCGTGTAATGAACCTATATTAAGTAAAATATTTATACGTCTACAATATTGAAAATTGAAAAAACCCTTAAAATAATAAATATTGTTTGTTATATATCTTGAAAACCCTTCCTCCTAGAAACGTGAAATTTGATACATGTACTTTTCATAGGGGCTAAGAAAGGGTTTTTAAAATATTTAACCTGTAAGGGTTGAAACAACCCCTAAAACAATAAATATTGTTTGTTATACTTTACTTAAAGCCAGAAACCTGAAATTTTGTAATTTTTCATTTCTTAAACTATACATATAAAAAGTAAACCAGTTTTAAACATTTTGTCACGTTCTGCTAAGGGGTGAAAATTTAGGAACAACAACTAAAACTATAAATATTAAATGAAACAACCCCTAAAACAAAACATATTGTTTATTATATACATGTATTTCAAAAACCTTACCAATAGGAACGTGAAATTTGGTACACGTATTTGTCATATAGCCACATGGTAACGACTGCAATATGGTCTACCTAAAGTCACTGAACTGATTAATGTTAGATAATGTAAAACTCATTTTGTTGATATACAGTATATTTCTTTAAAAAAAAAAACAGACTAATTTTATTCCTATTATTACTACGTCATTTAGCTCTAACCAAAGATGTTTAATCGTTAAGTTAAGTATCTAACTTTAAGTAAATGGTAAGTGGAGAATAATACCATGCAATGATGCAAGAAGTGATTTACCCTGAGCTAATAAATAATCCATTGTATGAAAATACAAATTTTCTTTTGGCAACAAGATGGTGCTCCACCACATTACAGTAAGAGAATGTTTCATATATCAATTCGACGAGTGGATCGACTCAGCTTAGCGATACGCACCTTGTTTTACACATAACAACCCTCAGTTTTGTCGTTTGTTTTTGTGACTGGGTTCTTTAGACTTCTCATTCGAACAAATGCTTTTTTTTAATATGGAATAGAATAATATTATTTCCAAGTGTATAATATAATGGTAGGTCTTCCCATAAAAATTCCCTAGCCTTCAAATTACATGCATACAAATTATAAACATATTTAGCCACTGAGAACATCCTAAAACATCAAAATTGATAAAATGTTAAAATGTCAGTTTACAAAAGTAGAATAAACAGTGTATTATTATACCATCATGTAAAACCTTCTATTATGTAATATAAACGCCATACTTGTTCTATTAGACTTTGTTTTCCGGTGCCGATCCTCAAGGCAAAACCTTAACATTGCTGGCGTTCATTTGCGCAGCCTTTGTTTCACTCACTAACAATTAGATAAATAAAGTTTAACACTCAACTATAATAACTTTTAATTATTAGGGAGATTCATCTGCCATTCGGGCTATAATAATTTATTTTTATATTATGACAGTTCCTTCGATTAGACTAGGCTAAGTTATGTTTATATAATTTTCTTATACACTATAACACATCGTTATATACACATTTTATACAAATTATTACTCCATGCCTAACTTTTTAACGCCTGTAGGTATTTTACCGATCACTCAGGCCCGTGCAACAATCTGTTGCAACATATAATATGTCATATAACACAATGTATGTTTTTTCTTATACATTATAACACATCGTTGCATACACATTTTATACAAATTATTTCTCCATACCAAAATTTTAAACGCATATACCTATTTTTCCGATCAGCCCCACAGTTTGAGAATCTCCGAGGCACCCTGTATGTAGGGGTGAAGTACATGTATTACTAACTATTTTAAAAAATCCTACCAAATCCCACCACAAACACGGGAGTTATTGAATTTTGTCTGATCAACCACACATTTTTAGAATTTCCGAGGGACTCTGTATATAGGAATAAAGTACGTGTATTACCAACTATGTTAGCTAAAATCCGAATGAAATCCCTCCACAAACACTTGAGTTATTGCATTTTGAAAATTTTTGCCCCTTCAAACTTTCGGTTATGCAACCCACACAACAATTGACTTACCTACCGTACACGAAGTTTGGTTGGCCCAGGACTAACCGTTCGGGAGATACGAGGTTCCTAGACACTACATCGTTATAGTTTCCCTATAGCAGCGCGTTCTGGTAGAGAAACTTCAAACTATCACTGCGAGCGACTCGGATAACGATTTCGATTCGGTCGGGTTATAACACATTTTATATAGGTAATTTGGGGTACAGCGAAGCCTAAGGTTAAGTTCGGTCAAGTCATGGTTTTAGATCGGGTAAGATCGGCAAAAACAGTTATATAATGTATTTTATATTATATTACAAGGAATTAAGTTCGGTCAAGTCAGGGTTTTAGTTAGGGTAAGATCAGTAGAAACAGTTACATAATGTATTTTACATCATATTACAAGGGTTTAAGTTCGGTCAAGTCAGGGTTTTAGTTAGGGTAAGATCAGTAGAAACAGTTACATAATGTATTTTACATCATATTACAAGGGTTTAAGTTCGGTCAAGTCAGGGTTTTAGTTCGGGTGAGATCGGTATAAACAGCTATATAATGCATTTTACATTATATTACAAGGGTTTAAGTTCGGTCAAGTCCGGTAGAAACAGTAATATAATATATTTTACATTATATTGCAAGGGTACAGCGAAGCCTTACGCTCGGTTGGACTCGGGTAAGATCGATAGAAACAGATATATAATGGTTTTTAGTATATGTTAGAACAATATAGATCGACAAGGTTCGAAGAAACTTACTACGTTGCATAACAATCGTTATATGGTCGCACATTATATTATTCTATATTAATATTTACTGTTATGATCTGACCGTTGAACAACATATATGCTTATACACACACCCCAACAAGGTTTAAGATAACTTAAGTTGCCGATGTCTTTTAATATTACCACTCTTAAGTATTTTTTTTTTTTTTGCACCCTGTATATAGGAGTAAAGTGTTCCATACATACTAACCGGATAAAGATAACTTAAATTGTCGATACCTTTTAATAATACATTCTATTGTTCGTATAAAATAATATCGCTTTTAAGAATTTTGGAACACCCTGTTTATGTAAAGTGTTCCATACATACTAACTGGGCTGAGATAACTTAAATTGTCGTAAACTTTTAATAATAAGTTATATTGTTTCTATAAATTAAATATTACTGCTTTTAAGAATTTCGGGACACTCTGTATATAGAAGTTAAGTGTTACAAACACACCCTCACACGCACTAACTAGGTTAAGATAACTCCGTTTTATCTTTTATTATTGCATTATATTGTTCGTAAAAATTAAATATTTCCGCTTTTACGAATTTTGGAGCATCCTGTATATATTGGAGGCTGCGAAAATGGCTGTGATATATCGACAAGATGGCGAACTAGATGGCGACGGATTATAAATTTAGCGCCGTCGTTTAACATTGAGGATACAATGCCGATTAGATGCCCTACACTCTACTAGGGTGGGGGTGGGGTTGGGGGGTTGGGGTGGGGTAGTCTCTTTTACTTTTTAAACACCTTAAATTAATCAATCACACATTTTTCGAAATTTTGAATTTTTCAAAATTTTAGGGTTGAGGGTGGGGGAAGGGGTGGGGGTAGGGTGGGGGTAAATGTCTACGTTACGTCCAATACAGCTCTTGAACTTAACCCCGTGCTCAATTTTCAAAATTTTCCCATTTTTCAGGAAATAATTTTTTTCGAAATTTTGGGGGAGGAGCCCCTGACCCCGGAGCACAAAATTTCATACATACATCACTACACGCTCAACTTTTTAACACATATACGTGAATTTAACAACCCCCACTCCTCCGCTTAAGTCAGCAACGCATCTCAGACGTAGTCCCATAAGAGCCCATGTTGGGGCCCAAGGGGCGCCATGACTACTTGCGTGTCTTATTATAAAAACCAAACTGCTTTTAATTATTTTTTAAATTATGTATTCGGACATTTGGCATGATGAATAGAAAAAAAAATAATACATGACTTTTTGAGAGTAGTCTATAATCAACTCTCGTTATGAAGTGAAAAAAAGCCAACACACATAAAACTAGAAAGAAAACATAAACATAAAGGACTGTAGGTCTATGTTGACTAACCTAAAAATATGAATAAGAACCCATAACTAGAATACTAGAACTGAGATGTTAAAAAAAACTAAATACAAACAATATGAGAGAAAACGCAGACCACAGACAACAAGGCTGCTTTTTTATAAAGTAAAGGGACTGTTATCCTGTTAAAAGATAAAATAAACAACCTCTCCCCTCTACTTTAAGGTCCTAGAAATAGACTCGTGTCTTTTGCGAACTGCAGAAGTTTCTCAGATAAAATTTCAGCCTGTTTTTACTAGACGAATTTTCATTTTCTAATATTTTTAATTCTATTATAAGTAAAGCTAAACCACAATGGCCTTAATTCTACACCAGTGTCGTGGATCGGGTTGTCCACTGATTTAAATTAGTTTGCGTTTTTAAAAGTTTGTTTCCCTACGTATTATTATTATTGTTCCTTCTTTCTAATTAAACTTATGATTTTTAGGAATTAATATCTGTAACAAGTTGCAAATCATAGAAATTACAAAAAAGGAAAAAACGTAAGACAACGATAGACAGAAGATACGATACTTGGACAAGATAGAATTTAGGATCTACACTAAAGGAAAGATTACAAAAAGTTTGCATATTACTAAAGACGGATATTATTATTTAGTGAGGCTATGATGAGTTTAAAAGATTGAAACTGATATGATGAAATTCATCTAAAAATAGCACTTTGACACAACAAATATCTGCGTTCTGATGTCAGGAG
>JAGFPH010027100.1:0-10161 GCA_018207615.1 Philaenus spumarius | reverse complement strand
CAGTCACCGAATGAGTTGATGTTGGTTTGGTTTGTTACACGTTCTTCAGGGAAATGTAAGGCGCCATCATGAATACACTTATCGTTGAATGGCCCAAGACTTGAGTATACGACATCTGCTGTTGTTGCAGTCTTGTAGATTGGGAGATGGTTGGCTGCAGAAACTCGTCGAATTCGTGCATGACGACGGCGATCTTCTTCTCGGCGCCAGTTTTGTTGTTCTTCTATTTCATTATTACGGCGATTAAGAACTTGGAAGCGTTCTTGTTCGAGTCGACGATTCCTCTCTTCTTCACTTTCGTTCATCCGTCTGCATGAAGCTCGTAGAAGTTCTCCACCCAGACGACTATCCCTTTCTTCTTCTGTTTCGTTTATCCGTCTGCATGAAGATCGGAGACGTTCTTCTTCAAGACGATGATCCCTTTCTTCTTCAGTTTCGTTGATCCGTCTGCATGAAGATCGGAGACGTTCTTCTTCAAGACGATGATCCCTTTGTTCTTCAGTTTCGTTGATCCGTCTGCATGAAGATCGGAGACGTTCTTCTTCAAGACGATTATCCCTTTCTTCTCCAGTTTCGTTGATCCGTCTGCATGAAGAACGGAGACGTTCATCTTCAAGACGATTATTCCTTTCTTCTTCAGTTTCGTTCATCCGTCTGCATGATGAACGGAGACGTTTTTCTTCAAGACGATGATCCCTTTGTTCTTCAGTTTCGTTGATCCGTCTGCATGAAGATCGGAGACGTTCTTCTTCAAGACGATGATCCCTTTCTTCTTCAGTTTCGTTGATCCGTCTGCATAATGAACGGAGACGATTTTCTTCAAGACGATGATCCCTTTGTTCGTCAGTTTTGTTGATCCGTCTGCATGAAGATCGGAAACGTTCTTCTTCAAGACGATGATCCCTTTCTTCTTCAGTTTCGTTGATCCGTCTGCATGAAGCTCGGACACGTTGTTCTTCAATATGACAATTCCTTTCTTCTTCACTTACGTTCGAAATACGTTCTATGCATTGTAATTTTGCTATTCGAGTTGGCCACGATACTGCTGGTGTTACAGAAACAGACAGTTCAGCAACTGGTGGTTCAGTATTTGAAGGTTCTGATTCCGGAATGAGCTGAGTTTGTGTAGAACGTTCATTGTGGTGACATGTAAATTGGTTTGACCGTTTACGTTTAGGTGGTCTTCCTCCAGGCATAGTGAATTAAATAATGTAATAAATTTGTTTGAATAATAATAAAGCTCCACACATAACTGACACAGAAAATAATATATTCAAAACAAAATAAATATCCTATACTCTAATAAAATTAAATAAAATAAAAATACATAAACAGAAGTAGTTCTCCACAAAAACCTATATTAAAGGTTATAAATTAACACAAAATCAGCTAATAATGGAAAAATATGATAGGAAACAGCTGATGGAAATATTATAGGAAACAGATGATCTTTGTCTTATGTATCCTATTGATTTCTCGGGTTGTTAAAAATCTCCATCAGTATAGGTAGGTTTAGATAAAGTCTGTTGTTGTTAAATAGTATTTATTTTAACTACAAAATAAAAATATATTTAGATACCGTATATTATAATGAATACGAAATTTTAACAAATAGGCCTTAAATTTTATAATCCTACAAATAAATTATATTGTACACATTTACCGAGTTAAAAATCTCCATCAGTATAGGTAGGTTTAGATAAAGTCTGTTGTTGTTAAATTGTTAAATCACGAGTAGGCCCCCAGTGAAAAATCACAGACAGAATAATTGGATACACATCAGAAATACATCATGTAAAAAAAATACTATTTAAAAACAACAGACTTTATTTATGCCTACGTAACTATTGCTGCTGGTAATTTTTAACTCGGTAAATGTGTACAACTATAAGGATTATAAATAAAACTGTAGGCCTATTTGTAAAAAAATGTACTATTTACTACTACGCTGGGTTTTGTAGTATTATAGATGAGTGGTGAAATCAGCTGTTATATTATACAATGTATAAATAAATAAACTTAATTAACTGAACTAAATCAAAATAATAAAATCTGGTAAGTACTGTTTTGTAGGCCTACTCATAACTCGCGAAATATTATCACGGGTCAGCTGATTTCAAGCTTAAAACAATTCTAACCTTTAAGACAAATTATTTATGTTTAATACTTACAAAATAAATTTAAACGAGCAAATTAAATGGAAACATTTATAGGAGACAGCTGATGGAAATATTATAGGAAACAGCTGATGTTTGTCATATGTATCCTATTGATTTTAAATTACATAACCCCAATGTTAAAAATTTTCAATTTTCAAATGAGTTTTTCAGAAAAATACGAGTTTTCCTGAGGTAGTGGTTTTCACCAATCGATTTTTTAGTCCCAAAAGCCTCTAATCCCAAACTTTCAGCAAAATCCTTCCGCTGGATCTCGAGATTGCTCGTACAAACACACAAACAAACCAACAAACAAACAAACAGACATTGCTCGTATTAGAGTATAGGATTACAAGCGTAGGTACATCCAAAGTAACACAATATTATAACAGCTGATGTCACCCATCATCTGTAATATCTAAACAAAATCTAGCCTAGATTATACTTTGAGGTTATGTTTACAATAAAAACAAACTTCTTGTAATGTCTGAAAGTTATTTGTATTTTGTATATAACCTAATGTAGGCTATTATAATATGTTATATGATTGCCATTGAGAATATAAAATGAAAATATACATCCAACCTTTTATTATCAATATAATATTAACGTTAACCAAATTTAAAGAAGAATTCGTTTAAACCTATTCGTTTAGATTCGGAAACATTCGTACATCTTCGTATATAACATTTACAAAATCATATGGCTAATATACTCAGTCTAATGTACCAATCTAACTTACATAGGAAAAACTATTTCGGTGATATTTTGAGTTTCGTTGCAGCTACCTTTATTTTTCTTGTACATTATTCATCTCCATTGAAAGGAGATGTGTTTAAAGCCATCACCAAGCTCTCTACTCGAAACGGTGAGGTAGTTTCAAAAACTATGAATAATTTTTTGATGATTTTCTACTGTTTTAAATGGCTCGAAAAGGGGGTTTAACTTGACCTAGAAAGTTGAATGAAAGATCAAATCACCTAATTTTACAACAAACAATTTGATTTTAAACTAAAATTTACCATTTAAAATTTTTTAAATGGTATTTTTAAGTGGACAATTACATGGTAGCTATGTTTCCGTATGAATATAGCACGACCGTTTTTTTTCTTGGCGTTCCGCAAAACGGCCGTTTTGCTTGATTTAGTGGTATTATCTTGATTCATAAATAAAATTTAAAAAGTATTCTTTCTTGTTTCTTACAATAAAACGGTATTTTTTAAGTTATATTTTCAAGTGTAACAACAAATATTGCATTCCTTGCTTTACTCGCAGGCAAAATGAAAAGAATATATATGTTTAAACTTATTAAATATAATTTCTATATTAATTTCTTATTTACATATATAATAACTCTTTCTTTTTTTTTTATCAAAATGCATGATGCATCAGATAAGCGATGAGGAATATAAAGTAACTAATACATTACGATAAGTGATGACAAGTTGATGACAATATTTGCGTTTTTGTAACATAACTTTTGATGAAAAAATGAAATAATAATAATACATGCATGGTAAAAAAAAGGTGCTATAGAAAGTTTGTTAAGTGTTACAATCTCGAAGTACCGAATATGAAACCTTTTGAAGCAATCGAATATTGAATTAAAAGTTCACATCAATGTAGACAGACTATCGTATTGTCATGATGCTGCAGTAAAAAATATTAAAATTAAAACAATATGTCAAGAAATAGAGACTTAAAGCGCCATCAATTGCAAAAAAAATATCAATTTAAAAAAGAAGGTTTTTTTTGTGTGGTGAAACCGCTTACGATGCATACATACTACATCCAAAAAGTTGAACAACAGGTCATTCAGATGTTCATAAAGTCGTAAGCGGTAACTTCAGAGTCTCTGTACTGGACAATAATATATGAAACATTAATAACTGTATTGAACAAAGTTCACAGATTTGCAATAGATTAGCATCTATACAAAGAAAATGCTGTCCTACAAATAAAGTTAAAAAAATTGAAAAAAAACTACTCTCATGATAAACCCGATGTTAGAAATTCAGTTATAAATTTAGCGTTAAAATACATCCTTCACAGTTAAAAAATACAGGGTGATTGGTAGTCAGTGTCAGTTGAGAGAAACATTGTCTTTTAAAGTTACAGTTGCTGCAATGAGAAAAAGATCACAAGCTTGCATCAGACGTGAAGGCAGGCAGTTTGAACAAGACTTTTAAGTTAATAAAGGTACAAATTTTTCATGACTAAGTAGCTTTTTTGTGTGTTTTCAGTAGAAATAAATACTTTCTTTATTTTAAAACTTTTAATAAAATACATTTGAATTACAAATAAATTAATTTGTTATTGGTTTTTTTTATTATTAAAACCACAGTAGCCCGTCGCCACTGGCCAATAAGCCTGTTCGGCGATCTAAAGACAACTGACGTACCCCTTCGGCATTAGTAACATGGGCCGGCCAGTGGTGACCGCTCTTATCAGTGCCGGCAGCCGGAATCGAACCTGCAAAGTCCGTCTCCGAAGGCTAGCTATCCTGGTATTGTTGGTATTGGTATTTCATCATAAACAGCTCAATAATTATGTTTAACGCCCATTGCCGCCCCTTAGGCGAATAGGAAAGGTCACTTCTAGTATACCATTTTAAAGCTTAAGATGTGGGGAAGTTTTTTGTGATATTTGAAAGTTTGTAGTATGAGGCAAAAGAAAAATTTCTTAGTAAGTTGTAGCGCTCTTTTTCTTAATTTTCCAAAATATTTTTTTCAAGTAGATTTTACAAGGCTTGAGAAGTAGAGAGCTTGACTGTAGCAAACTATATTTATTCTGATATAAAATGTTGTGTACTTTCCAAAAAGTCATACAAAGTGGCAATATGTTTGGTAAAAGTTGAGAAAAATGAGATTTTCATGGGTAATGTCAAGAAATTTGAAAAAATCTAAAAATGGCTGTTTCTGGAAGGGGTTGTGAGATAGAACTGTCCGAATTGCGTAGTTTTGTTACAATTAGCATGCATAATAACGCCTTGAAATTTTTCACACTGACTACCAATCACCCTGTATATAAAAGTAAAATTGTAAGATGCATACCCATATTATATATATTCTTGGTGTACTTTTCCGAAAAAGCGGGAATATATGAGGCGCTGAGCGCCAAAGTGACCTAAGCGACAAATTCAGTTTTTTTTAGATTTTTGTTGTAATATATTCTTTGAAGCAAGGAGCACAAACCAAACTAACCTAAGCGACAAGAAAAATAGCAGGGTATTTTTTAAAGGTATAAGTTTAGTTTGGCATCACTGTACTGCAACAATTTTCTAATGCCATACTGACTTAACCTCCAATTCCTGTGTTTACAAGCCCATAAGGTTAGAGGTTAGAGGTGCAGCTCTCTAAACTACGGTGATTTAAGTGTTTTTTTCTAGTTAAAATGTTTAAATCCAGAACTTTACAAATACTCAAGATATCACAGAAAGTGAAAAATAACACCATTAATACAGGTAAGCCCTAAAAATGGTTTTTAATGGAATTAAAAGTAGTTTACGTTTCATAGGTTGTGCATACAATGATGTTATTAAACTTAAGTTATAATAGTTAATTGAAAGGAAAAAGTGACAAATTGTATTTAATAGTAAATAAGAAGATATAGTTTTTCTGAAACTATAGTAGAAGTTTTAAATAATCTCAGACAAAACAAGTAAACCGGAAGTTAATAAAGGCATGCGAAACGTTGAGTACGGTTTAACTTTTGGCTTAAAAATGTATTTATTTGTATATACGCAGTAAAAAGCAATGTAACATTTTAAAATCACGCTACTTTGCATAAAATTTAGCTTTTTGGTCACACTGCCAATAGTTTAAAAGTTTTAAAAGCTCTTTTTATAATTTTTGGTACTTGAGCTACTTTGGCATTTCTTCCAATGACACCGCTAGGTGTTTAGTTATGTTTTGGCGGTTAGACTACTATGGAACTGGTGCTTAGGCTACTTTGGCATTAATAAACTTTGCCAATTTGTAGCCTAATCCAACAATGTTTTCTTTTCAGGTGATCACTCCTATTGTAATGAAGAAAAAGGAAATAAAGAAGAAGTCCTATCCGATGACATGAATAGGCCACTAGAAGAGTTATTACCCAGTGAAAACACATTAAATAGTGATGAAGGAGAAGTTGAAGACGCTGCAAAAAATGATATAATTTCCTCGGAAAACCCTGAAATTCATCATACAAGTGAAGGCCGTGTCGAAGTAGTGGCTATAGAACAAATTAATGAACTCATTCTAAATTACTATTCAGCTGAATTACTTCAAGATGAAGACGGATAATGTTTTATTCATTTAGGAGTTTTCGACGATACCCCTCTTGGTAAATAATGTTAATGAAACTTCAGTTGAAGAGGGTTCTAATGTAGAAATGTTTGAAGCTGCTCTAAATGAAGAGGTTGAAACCAGAGAAACACATCGATTTGAAGTCCAAGTAATGGAAGAAACCAACGAAATTCTTCAGGAAATAGGAAACCAATTAATTTAAGAATCAGTTCCTGATAACAATAGTGAATCTGTGATGGACGAGGCAGTAGAAGAAAATATAGACGCAGATAATGAAGATCAAACACCTAATCGCTCAAGAAAAAGACAAAGACATGAAATGAATTGGAAGAAGAACTTAAGAAAACGACTAAGAAACAGCGGTAAAGAATATAAATCTGTGAAAGGAGAGACCATAGAAGAAAAAGAGTTGAACTTAAAAAAAAAACTAAGAGTACCATCAACACTACTGAACTCACACTGTTGTATAAACGTGAGCATAAAATCAAAACAGCGAAAATAAGAGACATTGAAGAACTCTTGGCCTTCATTCCTCCAGTATCACAGGAGTTCTACAAAACTCTTCAAACTGATGATGATGCTACGGATGTGATTTTCACCTCAAGTAGTGAAGATGAAGACTAAGGTCTTTTAAAAAAAATAATTTAAAGAATTGTGTTTTATAATAAAAGTAATATTTTCCACCTTGTATGTATGAATTTTATTATTCAAACGAACCTGTACTAATCCATTGCATCTCATGCTTAACTATGGTATTCTCTGACCCAACATCACCTAACCAACCGAAATCTGGCTTCATTGTAATACCAAACTAGCCTAAGCACCAGTTTTACTATTTTCTTTATTTCATCGTTGCTTTAGTGAGCTTAATGTTGTGGAACTCTTTAAACTCTGTTTATTATAGTATTTGGTGGCCATAAAAATAGTTTAGTATGCAGTTTATATTATTAATTCTTAAAATTATTGGGTTGGTTATGAAAGCCATAATGACCTAAGCACCGATATTTAGTACCGTAACTGCCATCACACAAGAAAACTATAAAAGGCAAAGTATGCTATGCACCATTTATTTACTTATTAGTATTATTTTCTTATGATTAGAATATTTATAAATAAACTATCTGTTAATATAATCCATAAAAAGTTCATTTGGGTTCAATTCAAGCTTTAGAAAAGATCAAAAGTTGATGTTCCAGCGAGGTCAAATCTTCAGGTGCCATTTTCTCAGTTTCAAGTTTTTGTCGCTTATGTCACTTTGGCGCTCAGCGCCTCATATTGAATTTATAAAAATACAGTTTACGAAATTCATATTCTTTGGGAAATTCACGTTTGTTGCAAAAAAGCAAATATACGCATTTATAAATCGCTGGTCCCGTATTTTCCGGAAAAGCACATGAAAATTTAAAATTTATAAAAATGCTATCTTATATCATTTTTAGCTGAACAAATTTTCTTATAAATATATAATTTTTCATAAAAATACAGATTCCCGGAGATATTAACTGTTTTTTTGGAAAACAACTTTAAAAAAGCATATTATACATATATACGCTTGACTTGCACTTACAACTTTCCTCTCTTGTACTTTTTCATAAGAATTCATATTTTTGTTTTAAGTGCTTTCAAGGTTTGTATTTTGTTGTTGTTGCTATTTTCCCCTTAAAGTACAAGTCATCCTTGAAATTTTTTGTGCTTACCTCATTTGATATATATATAAAACGATAAATGCAAAACTCCTGTATTACAACTGACTGTACACAATAAAGATGAAAGCCTAGTCGGGTAATTACAATATAATTTATTCTAATACTGCTGGCGGTTGACGAGGATATTTTTAAAATTACAAATCAAAAGAAATCCTCCTCCAAATCGCATTGTCAAAGAAAGAGCAGCAACCATTATCTAAGCTGTTCGTATATCAGGCAACTAGTACACTGTAAGGCCGGGTTTATACTGAAAGCAACTGGTGACGGCAATGCAACTTCAACTGGCAGTCCAGGATCTGAAGGGGGTTGAGCATGCATTGAAAGCCTGAAGCAATTTTATTTCTCATTATTATTATAGGCAATATAGTGATCATAAAACCAAGGGGTCGACATCACAAGGGGGAGGGGAGAATATGGTGGCGTTTACTAAAATGCTTAGAACATTGAAAAAAGCGACTATGTACTCCATAAAATATGAGCTTTAAAAAAAGTTATTACGTTTATAGTCATATAGTTGTTGGTTTATGAGTAAAGATAATTTTTGTTGGTAAATGAACAAAACTTTTTAATAAAATAAGAAAATGAAACTGTCTTTACTAAAACAAGCTCTAAAATGAAAATTTAATAAAAGTACTAGAATATTTTAAAATAATATCCACAAATAGATGTGTGTTTTATATTACTCCAAATACCATTATATTGTAAATATTGTGCTCCCATTTTATTGTAGGTGATTTCCAATGACAACAGCTCCCGGACTTGGTATATTATTTAATATCACTACTTGCATAGTGATGAAAGAATTCTTAAGATGTCTTCATTTTTAAAACTTTTGTAAAATTCAAGTATTTATGAATGGCTTTGGTCATATCAAAATATTTTTTTAAAAAATTTTGCAGATTAATCTTTACTAATCATTACAGATCAAATTAGGCCTACTGCAGTTACAATGAATATAAAACTTTCATTTTAGTTGTTTTGAAATCATTTCACAGTAGTAAAAAATACTTTTATTCGTCTTCTTCAGAGTAGCTTGTAGATAGAAGGTTTTTGCAATTATCCTTACAAGCACAATAAATAACTACAACAATAACTAACTAATTTACAAATCACGTACAAGAAAATTGTTTGCCGTTTTTGCATGAACATGATGGAATTAATTCGTCTGGCATGGCTAACTGCGTTTTCAAGAGTGGTCGTATTGTTTTTCTTTCATCCAAGAAAAAGCCAAAGTTTGTTAAGTCTAAAGGTTGAGCAAATGGAACAGTGGAATAGTACAGTTGGGCAATACATACGAAAAGAGTTGGAGGTGCATGGTAAACAACTGGATGATTTCATTTACTGCTGATGGCGATGACAAGAAGTGAATAAATAGACTTTTATCGCCAAAAATGCCTTTTTTTGGCAATCTTTAAATATACCGACTTCTAATCGTCGAAGTTGGTTATCATTCAGAATCTGTTTATTTAAAAGCTGCAGCGTGTCTAAAACAAATGTTCTTGCTAAATTGAAAGCAAATAGTTAAGTTATTACTTTGCTCGTGGAATCACAACCTGTAAATGCATAAGGACTGGTAAACTTTTTGATAGTTTTTCCTTTAGTGCTTCTGAATCCTAAAGCTCTTTTTCTCTCTCCAATACCAGGGATTAACCACAATGTATGGCACCCAATGTCTTTAAAATAATGTTACTAGGACATTGCCAATACGAAAACATCCGTGTCTGGGCTGTGATCTAGGTTCACACTTTCTTTATTTCGAATTGAATCAGATTCGTGATTCTATTATTTTCTTCGTTCTGGTAAGAGTTTATGCTTTCATAGAGTATTATTAGTTGATCTTCAGATTTTAAATAACATTTATTTTCATTTTCAAAACTACCAGATACAAAAAACTGTTTGAGGGCCGGAACGAATATGGAATTGATTATACAATTTGAAATGTACTTTACAACGTTCCTTTTGTTGCCAGGAATAGCTAAATAACGGTACCACTGTTTTGGCATTTTCGTC
>JAGFPH010027099.1:0-10161 GCA_018207615.1 Philaenus spumarius | reverse complement strand
AAGTAAATATGCTGTGACTAAATAGTATAGGTTAGAACCTTTTAGATTTTTTTACAATTTTAATTATATGATGTGACTAGCTGACCCGTACGGCGTTGCCCGTGGTGGTTGGTATTTTCAGACTTTTTAATGTAATTGTATTCTTTTTAAGTGTTCAGTCAGTGAGTGGTATTTGGCTTATATATATATATATATATATATATAGATCTTAAATAATAAAAACACTATTGTCATAATAATAAAAAATCTGAAATTATGATTTTAGTAATTTTGATCCCCAAAACCCCTCCTAAAATTTCGAAATTTTTCATACCTATTCTTAGTGAGCACCTATGGCCCTAGAGGAAGCTACATACCAAATTTCATTCCAATCCGTTCGGTAGTTTTGAAGAAGTCATTTTTTAATAACTTTTATCCCCCCCAAACCCCCCTAAAATTTCGAATTTTTTAAAACCCTTTCTTAGTGAGCACCTATGGCCCTAGAGGAAGCTACATACCAAATTTCATTCCAATCCGTTCGGTAGTTTTGAAGAAATCGTGATTTAATAACTTTGATCCCCCCAAAACCCCCCTAAAATTTCGAATTTTTTCAAACCCTTTCTTAGTGAGCATCTATGGCCCTAGAGGAAGCTACATACCAAATTTCATTCCAATCCGTTCGGTAGTTTTGAAGAAGTCATTTTTTAATAACTTTTATCCCCCCCAAACCCCCCTAAAATTTCGAATTTTTTTAAACCCTTTCTTAGTGAGCACCTATGGCCCTAGAGGAAGCTACATACCAAATTTCATTCCCATCCGTTTGGTAGTTTTTGAGAAATCGTGATGAGTGAGTCAGTGGGTTTTGGCTTTTATATATATAGATAATAACGAAATATAATTTTACTGTTATCTGCCAGAGTAAGTAAAAAGTAAACATACTGTGACTAAATACTATAGTAGGTTAGAACCTTTTAGGTTTTTTAAATTTTATTTTAATTATATAATGTGATAATAACGAATTACAGAACCAATGAGATTCAATGCTGCGTCACCTGTTTACTAGTCCACAGGTCACCGATTTATACACACCCCATTCAGTACAATAACCTATTGTTCGATTTGGCAACGTTGGTGAAATTTTATTTCAATTACGCAGTTATATTGTAGTTTCTATTGTTTTTAAAGGTACGATGTTATTGTTTTCGTAATTAACGTTTTGTTACATCATTTTCTAATTTTCTTGCTTTGTGTGTACTTTTGGGATTAATATTGTTTAGTTTTTTTAATTCTTACGAGTTTGGTGTATGTGAAGTGATTTATTTTGTTATAATTACGTGAAATATTTGGGAAAAGTCGAAACTTAACCAATAAAATTTCGACTTTTATTCTTTCATAATTCCTATAAATATTATTTAACGGGGAAATTTTTGTTGTTTTTACAATCAGTTAGATGTATTCTTTCATATTATTGCAAATTCCCATTTTTTTCTCTTTCACATAGATAATATAGACTATGCAATTACAATTTATGTCTTTTATTATTAGTAATGTTTTTAAAGTTGTAATTATTTTTAGCTTTATTCCTTACCTAAAAGAAAACTAATTTATACCACTGGTAATGTAACTTTTTCCATCAGGTTCCCATTGCATAATATGTGTACATGTTTTTATATCTATATTGAATTTGTTATATTAAAATTTTAATTATAGATTGAGTCTACAAAATGAATTGTTCCACACAAATAAATAAAAAATGTACCCATGTTGCGAAATTCCAGAGTAGTTTGACTATCGAGTTTTTATATAAATAAATTAATGAATAACACTTGCGCCTTACAGAAATTGTCAAAACTAATCGTATATTTTCATTTTATCTAAAACAGTGCTACAAAAATAATAACATTTTTGAGAAAGTAATACAAATTTTCGTAAATGGGTCTTTGGACATTCTGTACGTCTTTTGAGTTCTGGCATGTTAATAGCAACGTTTACCAATTAAAGAAGTTAAATGAATACATTATTAGCATACACACTTGACGGTACTGTTCGAATCCCATTCCGACATTGGCACATTTTTTTTAAAGCCGCTACTTAATTTGTAATATATGTTTAAGATGTAGAAAAAGGTTTTGATTTTGATTTTTTTAAATAATAACATTGTACATACAATATAATATGGCTTATTATTTTTGGATTTCCGATGTTTGGAGGCGTTTCGGATGTTAGGTTTCGGTTGACCCGAGTTCGGTTTACCGGGGTTTTACTGTATATACTCTTTAATTTAAAATACATTAAACTTGATGTGATTATATATAGTTGTACCCTTGTACAAACAATTTAAATTTTTCAATTACATTTGTTTTTTTTAAAATTTCATATTATTTATTTATTGGAAGTTTACTCAAAATTCAAACAGCTGTATCTCAGAAGCTATTCATGGTAGAAATCCCATTTTGGTCACATATTAAAGATACCTTTCTCTATTTTAAAGTTAGTCCTTATCAGTTTTGCTGAGAAACCCTTATTTCACAGCGAAAAAACAAACATACTTTGTAAAAACTAAGATTTTGGAAAATGTTGTAAATTTGCTCAAATTTTGAATGGCTGTAACTCAAAAAGTATTATCCTCAGGAAGATGATTTTAGTTTTAAATTGTGGCAAATTTACTGTTAAAGGACTGGTTAATTTATTTTGTCAAACCAGTTCTTAGTGCTCAAAATGTGAAAAAACTAGAACAAGGTCAAAAAATCTGGGATTTTCGGCGCCGGTGGCGCGCGCGGAGCACGCCCGAGGTCGAAAACTTGGAATTTTAAATAGTGCCCCTATACATATACAACATACCAAAAAATCAGAACTACCCGACCTTTTGCATCTGAGGATGTACAGATTGACTGGGCTAATAGGAGAATCGAGAATCAGTCAGAAGGCACACACAACACGGAGATGAAAGTTTATTTCGGGTAGACATCGGCTCGGCTACGGCTGGCGAAAACTCACTCGACAAGGTCATTCTCATCCCCTCCCTTCATGTCTAGCTAAGGGATGGGGGTTCCCCCCCACTCGCCTGAAGCGGAAAGAACTACTTTTGTTGTGACTCAATTTTGTGGAGGATTCTAGTTTAAACTGATACCGTAGCTGTGGAGCGCGCTGGCGTCGCCTACCAACTTGCCGTTAAGGGGAGCGTAGCCTTAATAAACTTGTCCAAAACAAACATTTCAATCAAAATTTCTCCTAAAAATTGAACCGATTCAAAACAATGTGCTCTCGTCGTCCTTTAAAAACGTTAAAGGGACCGTTTAACACTTTCGTTGCTGACAGTATTTTGTTGAACGTATTAGACGTAATGAAGATTATTTGAACAAATTGAAGTCTTTGGAAAAAGATACATTGAATTTCTTGTAAATAGTTGTTCGATTTAAAACCGCTTTCAGGGTATCTACTAGTTTCCAGAAATAAAAATCAGTGACTTTCAGAGTAAAAATTAAAAAAGTTGAGTTTCTATATACAAAGTCTTTATCTGTAAAACTTAAAATCATTTATGACTTATGTCTACTTCTCTTAGTAATATACTTATGTCAACTAGTGATACACGAAATGCGTGATGTTTTAGTTGTTACGTCTCCGACTTTACATTCTGTATTTATCCTTACCGACACTTTCCAAGTAGTTTCTCCTTTCTCCGCTAGGAACCGACTCCGTACGGTATCCAGCTTTAGTACCTTTCCTTATCAGTTATACGACAGCTGTTCTCTAGACCGTTAACCTTGCTTCGTTTTAGAACATTCGAGAACAGAGTCCGCCATCGCTTCCACTACAGGAAAGTCCACTTTTGTTATGTCGCTGTTATAGTTAAATTATGTTGTGGATTAATTCCTTATATTTTTTCTAGTCGCGAGTTATGTGCAAGGCTATTTGACATGCCTTTGTTATAAGCCTTTATTTTGTGAATACCAGGTAAGAATGTTTTAGCTTTACCTTGATAATTATGAAATGTTCACTTGTAAAATTCAATAAGGTTAGTTCCACCGTTGGCTTATGAATAACTTTTCAAACTCATTTTGTTCGATTTAATAAAAGACCTATGTATTTCATTTTTACTACAGCCTAATTTTAAAATGCTAATCTTACAGCCTACAAAAACTTTAAAGCTGATGCTATGTTGTGTATTACTAAAGTCTTAACCTATTTCAAACAAAAAACTAGCCTAAACAGTTCTGTATTAATTAACTGTAACTGTGTAGTTTTCTGCAGTATAACCAGAATATTGAAAACTTTTAAAGAGCTATAGGCATAATATTTCTGATATATATTTTATGTAACTAAACAAGAACATTTTTATGTTGCCATGTGGTTTGGTTAACATGTAGAAACATTCTTATGCAACATGATACATGTTGTATTAACTCTTACAATCTTTAAGTAGCAATTTGTCACCTTGTGCTACAAATTTTAGAACAGCTAACTCAAAAAGAACTATCTGATTTATGCTTATTTAATTAGCTGCAAGTTTTCTAAAAAAGGATTGTTATTTGTGTTATGCAGTTACACTGGTTCAACTTCAGGGGATAATTAACCCATACAATGCCATAAGCTACACCACAGCTACGCCTTACTGAAAAGGCCTACCTTTCAACAGGACTTTAAATAAAATAAAATTCTTGTATCTACAGTATTCTAGTTATAGACAGAAATTAATTTGAAATATCAATGATCTGCAGTTGATTTTTGTGTTAAATATTAAACAGGCTGTATTTTGAAAAAGTAATTTTGTGTATGAATACTATATAGGATATGTTTGTATTTAATAATTGGGCGGTGCAGCTATAGCAATATTTCGGACCATAGCCCCTCAGGGCTGTACACACTAGAAATTCTTATATTTTTATATATATAGAGAGAGACGTCTCATAATCATTTATTTATATTTATTTTATTTACTTTTAGCTTTACAGTTGGCCAACGACATATGTTTGTTAATTTCCTAATCAAATCCATGGTATGTCATGTTATTTTGTAATTTTGTCTAACCTTATGTATTAAATCTGTAATCTTTATTAAAGGGGAGGGTTTTGATTTTTGATTTTTGGGGAGGGGATTTCAAATTTAAATAAATATATATGTATTTCCTTTTTTTAATCCAATTTTTTTGTATTAAGGGCGTATAATTTATCTAAACTTTATCTAAGGGCGCATAAAATTTAACTTAACTTTTATTAATAAACCAAAAATGCATTCTAGTTCTATGGTTTATTTAGTTAACCTTTAGGTACCTTATACTTTGTGAGTAAACAGCTGAAACATTCATACCTTTGGTGACATTTAAATTTTTAAAGGTAAGTTTTGAACAGTACCAATCTATGTGGCCCAGTATTGCTTCCGTTCCCCATTTAATCCTTCGTAAGATTGGTACATAGTCGATTGTCTCGATTGTTCAAACATCTCGAGCATCAAACAATCGCGCATCACTACACCGCAAATTGTCTGCTCCGCTGTTCATTACTACGCCCATACTCCCCCTTACCTGTTTTTATTCATGTTTCGGCAGAAAAGACATTGAAACAACATAAAACACATAATTACACCGCTTCATATATGCTCAAAATTATTTTAAAGGCTAGATATGTCTTATAAAAAACTAATCAGGTTATTACAGAAAAAATATTTCATCATCTTGAAGCTTGGGGCTATGATCACAATTATAATATTAGCGTGTCACTCGCACGATAGCATACGGAACCTTTTTTTTTTTATATTTGTTACAATCCAGCGCTCAGAGAGCTTATATTATAAATATTTTATGTACGTACAAAATGATTTTGTTTTAGGCTTTTAAAATTCATTAGTTAGCGGCAATCTCTCTACGCAGTTAATGTTACGTAGTTTTAACGTGTAATTTACATGTTCATATACAGTACATGTGCGTTTATTTATAGTTTATTCGAAGTCTAAACCATTTTAAAGGAAGACCTCGATAATCCGGCATCACCGGATCCCGGATTATCGAGGTCTTATTGTACTTCTAAAAATTTGCCGATTAAAATGGCCAACTTACTTGATTTTCATTTGATGTTTCTGCATTTGGTTCAGGCTGTGGTTTCACTGTGAACCATTCTTTAATCCGCCTCTGTTTTAATGTATCATTCTTTTCCAGCATCTTCTTGTGCAGCCAATCAGGATGTCTTACTCGAGGCACAGGGTTGGCCAGCTAAACAAAAAACATTTATTATTCCGTTTTTCTAGAGGGGTTATAGTAACGAATGATTCATAATCTTATGATTATCTGGACAGTGACAATATTTGTGTATAAAATGTTACACATTACAAGAGTTCTGTATCAACTATTGTTATTAACAGAAAAGCCTTAAGTTAGGATATTAAACTAAGTGGCAAATATAGATCTGCACTCAATTCCACGTTCACCGTGGAGTACTGTTCTTACGGGAGATAGTCATGCTACTACCATTACTAAGAACATCACGTTTATTGTCATGCGGGTTACTTAATTCTTACTTCTTGTGCGTGTATCTGATATCAAGTGATATCAACCACACGGTGTCTCTCATAAACAAGGGCAGCAAGTCGCCAAAAGGTGTTGTTCGACAGTACTCTTTCAAGGGTGCATTCTCCTTTAAGTCTCGCTTTAAGTATCTTTCTAGGAGCATTTTCTGGACCAGGGCATTTCAGAAGGATGTGTTGGAGAGTTTCTTCTTGTTCTTGGCATACCAAACAAGTGGGCGAGTCAGCCAGTCCAAAACAGAAGAGGTATGCCTGAGTAACGATATGCCCGGTTCTCGCTCTGGATGCGAAAGTTGATACTGAACGAGGGATTCCCTTGTAAATTTCCAAGTTGTTAGGAGTTTTCTGTATTGAGTATAAATGGCGACCGTTTCTCTCGTTATTCCACTGTTCAACCCATTTAGATTGCAGGGTTCTGTCACAAAGAGCAAAACCGGCACTCAGGGAAAGATTTCTGGATGGAATCGGGCCCAAACCTGCAGCTATTCTAGCTATCTTATCTGCTTCCTCGTTGCCATGTATACCACAATGTCCAGGAACCCACTGGAACCAAATGTTTTTACCTCCTAGTTTTCCAAGCATAGCGTGAATGTCATTTACTCTACGGTAGTAGTTCGATGGTTTGTACTGCCTCAAAATCTGCAGTGCACTCATAGAGTCGCTGAGAATACAAACATCCCGCTTTTCCACACTGGCGATGTGAGCTACGGCTGCGTCAATTGCTAACAGTTCCACGTCTGTGCTTGATGTAGAATGTGCAGGTACATAGAATGACTCATTGGTGTCGTCTACAAAATATCCTGCTCCAGATTTCGCATCGAGCTGGTTCAGTGAGCCATCTGTAAATATTCTATAATAGTTCCTGTAGTAGCCGTTAATAGTCTCTAATGCAGCTGCTCTCTGAACTTCAGGAAGGTCCTTCTTAGAGACATTGTTAGGTAGGTGGAGTCTTATATTGGGAGAGCAGAAGGTCCAAGGAGGGTTCTGGTTTACTATCGGAATTTTATCAGGCAGAATTTGGATGAAGAAGGATGTGCGGTGATGGAAGGAGTGCCTATGGTGGGATTTCCTTTTCTCGGGTTCAAAACTAGGAACCAGCTGGGGAAGTGACAGGTTTTTTAGATGCTTGTGCCAGACTATTCTGTCAAGATGAATGTCCAATGGCTCGATGTTCAACTCTATTTCCATTGCATGTATAGGGGTAGTTCTTGGACAGCCCAGGCAGAGTCTTAAAGCTGAATTCTGAATACGCCTCAGTTTGTCTAGGTGGGTGTTAGCTGCAGAACTCCAAACTTCCGCACCATACAGCATTTTGGACCTCACAAACATAGTGTATAGTTGTCTTAACATTATTGTGTCTGCGCCCCAGTCTCTACTTGCCACCGCCTTAAGTAGGTTCAGTCTGCTTAAACATTTTTTTGTTGTTATCTCTATATGTGTTCGCCAAAGTAGTTTAGGGTCCAGTGTTATTCCTAAGAGTGTCGGGTTTATATTAAATGGAATGAGTGTTTCTTCCAATCTCAAATGCGGTATAAAATTTTTGAGTGAATATCTTGTTGTGAAAAGTGAACATTCAGTCTTAGATAGAGAGATATTTAGACTCCATTTTTTTGTCCATGCATTTATGTTGTTTAGGGCTTCTTGGACATTATAGGTGGCTTTATGAGGGTCTCTGTCATGCGGGTTATGTCAACTATCCGAGTGTTGCGTGGGAGTTGATGTTTTTTGAACGTTCAGAATCACTGAGACTTCCGTTTGGACAACATGGCTTATGGGCGCTCCATACTGGATGGTGAACTTGAAATTGAGTGTAGAGGCAGTGGTGTAGCGAGGGTGCCACTCCAGGAAGCTTGGCCACGGGGGGGGGGGCGGACTTTTTTTGAAATAGTACATTATGATGCAACATGTGGTAACTCTAAATCTTTTATTAGGAGTCAAGCAAAAGATTTTTAGAACAAGTCGTAAGCGCATGCGCACGCCTGGCTGTTGTGACAGGAACTTCAGTTAGTTGGAAAAACCGATCTTGGCACTATTTAAGGTTTACTTTTACAGGCCTGGCTGTGAGGCTTTCAGCACGGCATAGTAAAACCCGACTGTAGGCTACACTACAGTCCTGTGCAAAGCTAATTTATTACTGTACTGAGTGCTGAGGAGTAACAAAATCATGTTATTTATGGTGGGAGTAAAAGCTAGGTAAATGGGACCACTGCTTGAATGTTATTACCTGCTTGAAAAAAAAAAAAAAATACCAACAGAGCACAATGTCGCAAGAATGTCTAGGCTCTTTCACGAGAATATTTAGGCTTATATAGAAGAATGAGGGCGAGGAGTGTTGATTTTAGTAATGTGTTAACTAAATTTGCAGCTGAAAAGTCAAGGAAAAATTATTTTATATTTGAAAGAACTGTAAATGTAAAGTTTTAATTTGGTTTTTCAATGTTAGACATTTCGAAAATACTAAAAAAAAAACATTATGTTTGTAAAACAACAATTTTGATGTATTATCATTTACTAATTTAACGATACAGTAGAGCGTCGATAATCCGAACGTCAATAATCCGAAACATCAAATATCCGAACGCGTTCTGAGGCAGCCCTTGAAAAAATTTTGTTTTTGTTTTTGCAAATTCCAATTATTGCTTTGTTAAAAATTTCACAAAAATCTTCGTTGCAGTTTGACACTATTATCTCTTTTTAAACACTTCTTAATACCTGCTCTCACACGCCCTCACAACAGACTGGCTGTCAGTATTTTCACTGTCACGCTAATAAGCTGCTTTAGCGCTAGCAGTTAACATACAGAAAGTTCATTCATTTCGCTTTGTGTAATCATTATAACAGTGTGTCGTACATACAGTAGTATACTATACAGTATTCTTTTTATTTTTCGTTTGTGTTAACTATAATGTACAAGTGAACTTTTAATTATGTACTGTACTGTAATTGAGAGTTACAAGTGTAATCATGTTGGCCCTACTGTGTACGTGCATGTTCTTCTAAATCATAATGTGTAAGTAGTCTTACATACTGTATTGTAATTACATTACTGCTTGTACTGTTTAACCACTTTAATCGATTAAAGGGCATATATTTTAGCCTAAATGGCATTTTCTTAGTAGCTTTCAAAAATCCGAACAAATTGATAATCCGAACCCCCCTCAGTCCCAATTGGTTCGGATTTTCGAGGCTCTACTGTAAATGTATTAACAAAACAATTAAATTTTATTTTAAGTTCATTAGCACTGGTTATATTTACCTAATTGCCGTCCTGAAACTTATATATATAACTAAAACTATAAGGCCAACTTTGGAACTATGATTTGAATTTTTAAGAGTGTGGGAGGGGTAGGCCTACATCATTTTGGTAAATGTTTTCCTAGCTAAGACCTGAGCGAGAGATTGAAGTGTGAGTGTGAGTCATCTGTTTGCCGGTTCGATAGGTGGAGGGAGGGCGCCTGGATAGTTTTTGGTTCAGGGCGCTCTGTGCTTCACTACGCCTAGAGGCCTATATTAAACACTTAACATAAAAATAAGGAACCCAGAACTAAAATACTAGAATTGAACTGCAAAAATTGTATGGCAATATATTATTGAAGTTATACTTCTTTGCGCCCGTTAGACACTTTGGGATGGGATGTTGGTCGAGAAACCGCGTCACGCTGAAAA
>JAGFPH010027098.1:0-10162 GCA_018207615.1 Philaenus spumarius | reverse complement strand
CTAACACTAACATATCGGTATTCAACGCTTGAAACAGCGTTGCAGGCATGAACATGTCTGGACCTGCCATCTGTTGGTAATTGTGCGAGGCTTCTACTGTAGTACTTTTACAGTCATTGCAGCAGAGTGTGTCCCGAGTAGTATGCGTCGAAAAGCCATGGAGCAACGACACAACATTAAGTTCTGCTTCGAATTTGGTAAAACGGCAACAGATACCCATGAGATGTTGATGCAAGTGTACAGGCAGGATGCTGTGAGGAGGAAATGTGTGTATGATTGGATTGCACGCTTTCGCGCTGACAAACAATCAGTGGAGGACGAACATCCACGAGCAGGAAGCCAAAAAACATTGAACGTGTGCAAGCGATGCTAATAAAAGATCGGGGAGATTGACTCTGTGCTTAGTAGCAAAGACAAAGTGGGGGCCATCGTCCATGAAGAATTTGGGCAAACGCAAGATTTGTTCACGATTTGGGCCGCACATCCTTACAGATTATCAAAAAGCAAGACGTTTTGAGGCCAGTGGCGATTTCATCGATATGTGTGTCGGGGATCCGACTTTTTTTGGTTTCATTGACACAGGAGAAGAGACTTGGTGTTACCAGTACGACCCTGAAACGAAAAGACAATGAATGGAATGGCGGTCACTTTCTTCCCCACGACGGACAAAAAGCCGCGTGGAAAAATCCTAAGTGAAGACCATGTCGATCACATTTTATTTTGACAAAGAAGGAATTCGTTTCTGCTGGCCAAACGGTGAATGCCGCATTCTACTTATAGGTTCTGAAACGTTTGTTGCAGCGCAACCGGCGAGTTAGGCCACAAATGTTCAAGACCGGAAATTGGACATTACCGCACGACAATGCACCATTGCATACCAGCATCATTGTACACCAATTTTTGACTCAGCGTGGCGTGACAGTTTTGCAATACCCATCGTATTCTCCAGATCTGGCATCTGCTGATTTTTTCTTGTTCCCATGTATTAAGAAGGCCTTAAAGGGATCACGGATTGCGGACTTCGAAGAGATTCAGAACCAAGTCCGCAATTCTGAAAACGATTCTACATGAAGACTTCTCAAACAGTTTTGAGGCGCTATATGAACGTTGTCAGAAGTGCGTTGTGTCTGGTGGAGAGTATTTTGAAGGCCAATAAAGGCACTTCTAATATACATTGTGTTTTTATCATTATTGTATGTAAAAATACTATTTTATTAAGATTTCAAAAAAATTATCCGCCATTTTGAATTTAACTTTATTTTTTAAATAGGAAGGTGGTCATGTGATACATCATTTCGATGTAGAATTTCAAGAAAAACCAACGGTGAAATTTGCACATCCATATCTTCAACTGTTTAAAAATGGCGGCCAAAACACAACGAAATCGTGTTTTCCGATTTTGCTCCATTTTGCTGTAATACTAATTATTTTTTACTACTGATTATTATACTTTTTGGATTTAGAATTAAATAAGCTTGCAAACAATGTGCCACACAACGATATTTGGGCGTATTTAAAATTTTTGAGTTACAGCCATTTTGATTTTTTCATAATTGATTTCGAGTGGTTCAACCAAATATCGTTGTGTGGCATATCATTTGAAAGCTTATTTAATTCTGAATCTAAAAAGAATAATAATTAATATTAAAACAAAAATGGTACAGCAAAATGGGGCAAATTCGGAAAACACGATTTCGTTGTTTTTTGGCCGTTATTTTTAAACGGTTAAAAGATATGGATGTGAAAATTTTACCGTTGTTTTTTTCTTGAAATTCTACATCGAAATGATGTATCACATGACCACCTTCCTATTTAAAAAAACAAAGTTACATTCAAAATGGCGGATAAATTTTTTTAAATCTTAATAAAATAGTATTTTTACATAGAGTAGGTACCTCAATCAGATCTACCTTAAAATTTTCCTTATATACGAAATATTAAACCGTCTCAAGACTTAATTGTCACCCTGTATAAAGAGGGTATAGCTAAGACTGTCTGAAACTTAACGGAAGTATTTGTCAGCTAAAATCAATACAACATGTGTTCTATCTCGATCTGTTTTCTGTCTGTATGTGATTTTTATAAATACTTTAATATCCCAGAAACGGTTTAAGATATAATCATGAAACTGGGTATAAACATTTATCTAAATGGAGTACATTTTACTTAAAACATTTGTTTTCCTGCAACAGTCCTCTTCAAAATGGCGGCAGTTGAAAATTTCCAGTGTTAAATATCTTGAAAACTATAAATTTTAATCACCAAATGTTTAGACTACTTTAAGACAAATCCAACGATATATTGTTTTTAATAATTAAGTGAATATATCCTTGAGATGTAATAGTTTCACGTATCTCATTTTCCAGAAGTTTTGTTAAAGACGAATGTTTGTTGTCATCACATCTACTTTCACAAATTTGGTTGTGAACAAACACACACCCAACTCATTAGGCACTTTGTCAAATGTATTGTTGACATTCTTCGTTAATTTATTTCTGCCCAATAAACACTGCAGAAATTTCCTCATTCTACCAGTATACTTCAACACTTTTTTCCTCATTAAAGTATATACAATTTTAAAATAATTCGACCACGCAGCTGAACCGCTGACGTGAGTTGAGCGAATTTCCGAAATTAAATTTATATATGTTTTTGAGTTTCAAGCAACCATTTGGGAAATTGATCTACTCACAAAGGTGCTGCCAGCATGTACCAAATATATTGCCATCGGTCACCATGGTAAAAGCCGTGGATTTAATTCTGGTACTTCAATACACAAAGCATTGCGTGCTTCGCACTCCAACCCCCGTATTGTGAGTACATTCAACACACAATGCATTGCGTGCATCGCACTCCAATCCCACAGTAGAATCCACCTCTTGGCTTTGAACCGGGTAATTCTTTGGTATTTTACGTTTTGATTGTTTTTGGGGGAACCAAATGGACTATAAGGTCGCGTAAAAACAAAATGTGCAGAATTATTTCGTATGTCTATTTTGTTAAAGAAAACTTCAAAAATATGTTATTCTAGTACGAAAAATCTAAAAAAAATGTCACTTCCGGTCAAAAATGTGCTCTACTTTCGGTAAATTTTTTTGGCTAACGAACTCGTCCAAACGACTTTGAAAACCAACCTGTGTACTAAATTTGGACCAAATCGGACATTAAATGCGTCCGTTAGAGTGCGCACAATTATATACAATGTCATACATATACAGTATCATGTCATGATACTTCCGGTCAAAAATGGGGTCTACTTCCGGTCAATTTTTTTGGCTAACGAACTCGTCCAAGTAACTTAGAAATTCAACCTGCGTATCAAATTTGGACCAAATCGGACATAAAATGCGTCCGTTAGAGTGCGCACACCTATATACATGGTACTTCTGGTCAAAAATGGGGTCTACTTCCGGTCAATTTTTTGGCTAACGAACTCGTCCAAGTGACTTAGACAACCAACGTGTGTACCAAATTTGGACCAAATCAGACGTAAAATGCGTCCGTTAGAGTGCGCACACATATATACATAAAGTTACTTCCTGTCGAAAATTTGGTCTACTTCCGGTCTACTTTTTTTTTGGCTAACCTACCAGTTCAAGCGACTTAAAAACCCAATGTGTGTACCAAATTTGGACCAAATCGGACGTAAAATGCGTCCGTTAGAGTGCGTACACATATATATACATAAAGGTACTTCCGGTCAAAAATTTGGTCTACTTCCGGTCAATTTTTTTTGCTAACCTACCAGTTCAAGCGACTTAGAAACCCAATGTGTGTACCAAATTTGGTCGAAATCGGACATAAAATGCGTCCGTTAGAGTGCGTACACATATATATACATAAAGGTACTTCCGATCAAAAATTTGGTCTACTTCCGGTCAATTTTTTTTGCTAACCTACCAGTTCAAGCGACTTAGAAACCCAATGTTTGGACCAAATCGGACGTAAAATGCGTCCGTTAGAGTGCGTACACATATATATATACATAAAGGTACTTCCGGTCAAAAATTTGGTCTACTTCCGGTCAATTTTTTTTGCTAACCTACCAGTTCAAGCGACTTAGAAACCCAATGTGTGTACCAAATTTGGTCGAAATCGGACATAAAATGCGTCCGTTAGAGTGCGCACACATATATACATAAAGGTACTTCCGGTCAAAAATTTGATCTACTTCCGGTCAATTTTTTTTTGCTAACCTACCAGTTAAAACGACTTAAAAACCCAATGTGTGTACTAAATTTGATCCAAATTGGACGTAAAATGCGTCCGTTAGAGTGCGCACCTATATATACATAAATATATACATATATATAAATTATTTTTAATGACACCCCAAAACATGTTCTGGGGACCATGATCGGTGCTCATTTGCTACTCCCAACCTTGGGTCTCACCATAAGGGCCACTGCAATAGCTCACTTTTCCTATGGAAATTCGCTAATAATCATAAACCATCAACGTAAGAATGATTCTTTTCAACTAAATCCTCTTTCCAGTTTATTTTATTGTAGTGTGTATATAAGTGTTTTGTGTCGTATAAAACGTGAACACAGTTGTAAACATTAAAATTTACGACAACAATCTTGTATTTTATTGGTGGTTTACATTCTGTCCTGCAATATTCTCGACACATGAAATTAGGCCTATACATTATTTAAATGGCAAACATATTGGTGTACATTATTTATTGTTATCCTGACCATATCCTGTAAAAATAATTTTGTATTTAGGACTTAGAATAAGTTTACTGACAATGATTAAACGGACAATTCAAAACTAATTTCAGTTAGTTTTTAAAATTTGTGGAATTTGATTATTATTTTGAACCAATAGTTATGTTATTTTATTCTTCTGTTTATGTCTAGGCCTCTGAACTGCTAAGGATTGAACAATGATACGTTATGCATCGAGAGAAACTCCAGCGACTTTTAAATGTCATCCCCCTTTACTATCTAAACATAGATCTATACTAATATTATAAAGAGGTAAAATTTGTTTGTTTGTATGTAGAGGGTAATCTTTGAAACTACTGAACCGATTTAACAAATAGTTTTCTAGTGATAAAAAGCTACACTATAAATGAAAAACATAGGCTATAATTCATTTTGATAAAAACATTTTTTCTTTCAATATTTGTAAATTTAGTCGATTAGGTTAGGCCTAGAATGATGAACCAACACGTATTTCTTGAATGCATAGCCATTCATGACCTACTGTAGCAACCGACTAAATAAAATACAGATAAAAACAGCTGTTTGCTCTAATATTTCCATTAACAGCTGATTTCAAACTTTGAAGCTACTATTTGTATTTCTAACTTTTAGGTTAGGTTTTTATTAAAGAGTAGACCTGAGCCTTCCTGGTTCTTTTAACCTTTATAATAACTGCTGTTATAAAATATACTAAATAATTCGATTTGAACATTTAACATTAATTACCATCTTAGCTTTGGGGTTATTATTAATATTACACGTTTATTATAAAGGAAAATAACATGACTATGTGTATAGAAGGCTCCAACGGAATGTATAGAAGGCTCCAACGGGGTTGGCGTGCGGAGCACGCATGGGTTTCCACTAGTATTTTATAATTTCCTTTGAATAAATGGGTAGTAGCAATCGTATCCTCGAGACAATAATATTTAATGTCTCAATAATAATTAATTATGAACTCAATGATATGTCAGCAAAATTATAATCACTGTATAGGTTAAAAAGAACCATAGTGACTTCGATTTACACAAACTCTATACAAATAAACGGTATCAGTTAACTGACACAAACTTTCTCCCAACTTACTGTAGTCAAAATAATATTGTTTTCAATCGTTTTATTTATTACTTTTTAGAACAAAACAAAAAAATAATATTCCACCTACGTCAATCGTATAAAAAAATTATTGTCTAAGGCGGGATTCGATCGCGCGACCTTTGAATTACTGGCCGTGATCGCTACCATGGTGCTACCCCGTGCGGCCGCCGCCGCGATGCTAGATTGACAACATAAACTTGTTTATTTTTAAACATTTCCCCATAATTATAAAACGCCGAAGTTTTGATAAAAGCGGGTGGTGTCATTTTGTTTGGCATCTTAAGCACTATAAATACTGAAAATTTGATCAAAATCGTTAGAGCCGTTTTTGAGAAATTTGCATTTTTGTCGTTTTTTATGGGTTTTTAGGGGTAAATTACCCTTAAAAATTAAAAATTCAAAAAAATGAAAAAAACGCCTGGAGATATTAGGGTTTAGTACCTACAAACCAAATTTCATGAAAATCGGACCAATAGTGTCCTCTCTGGTCGTGTATACATACTGACAGACAGACACCACTCTAAAAACACTTTTTTGGGTTCAGGGAGCACCAAAACAAAAAATTCCACTAAAAATATTTTTGGGTTCAGGGAGCACCAACACAGATAATTGCACTAAACAATTTTTTGGGGTTCTGGGAGCACCAAAACAGATAATTCAACTGAAAATTCAAATTCGAACATTTTTACGAAAACAATACTTTCTCCATATACTACGTATAGGGTGGAGAAAGTAAAAAATATATAAATACAAGTTGTTTCAAAGTATGAAATCAGCTGTTAATTGAAATGCAATTACTAAATAGCCTACATGGAAGATTATAGTAAACAGCTGTTTAATTTAACAACACAATGTTTTCACAGCTTTTCTTCGTGCCGTTTGATTTTACATATACTGATTTTATTATTTAAGAGTTCAAGCTTGAGCTGCTGGGTCACTACTTGGTGCGGCCTCCAGGAGTGTTGTGTTACTGACGGTGTAAAGGTTCAGACTCAACGCTGTGTGGGTTAATACTTCATCTGGACAGCCAAATTGGATTTCCAAATTTTAAAAGTTTTATTGGGGAGTTCAAAAATATCCCTGGACTCCTTTTGCCGAAGGAGGGGAGGGTACCTATTTGTACGTTCACAACACGCGAATTTCGTATTTCCTATGCTAGGGCTGACCTTTTATTTATTTTTTTTTTTTATAGTCTAAATGAGTAGAAATTACTTTATTTTTTATTTTTGAACCTTTCTACGTAATAATCACTAATATTTTAACCAATATTAATATTGCAATATCACTAATATTGGGTCCATAGCAAATAGGCTTAATATGGCGTAGAACGCAATGCATTGTGTATTGAAAATACTCCCAATATGGGGGTTGGCGTGCTTTTAAAAGTAAAAAAAATACAAATAATTGTTTCAAAGTTTGAAATCAGCTGTTAATGGTATATTAGAGCAAAAGGCTGACTACACCAACACTAAACATATTTAATTGTTATTTATTATGGAGGTCCTACTGCCGTAAAATATCTAGTAAAGTGTGTGTTTTATTTTTATATAAAACAGATGGCTCTGTTTTCCAAAAATATATAAAAACACACATGCATATCCATTCATTACCTACCGTAGCAACCAATTGAATAAAATACAGATAAAACAGCAGTTTGCTCTAATATTTCCATTAACAGCTGATTTCAAACTTTGAAACTACTATTTGTATATCTAACTTTTAGGTTAGGTTTTTATTAAAGAGTAGACCTGAGCCTTGCTGGTTCTTTTAACCTTTATAATTACTGCTGTTATAAAAATACACGTGTATTCGAATGTAACTTTCTGTCAAAATTTCAAAGTGATTGGTTAAGAACTTTCTGAGGTTTAAGATTTTGAACAAACGAACATTTCCAGTGTTATTTATACAGATCAGCCATATTTAATAGTTGCACTTTTAAAATGTCACAAGGTTTTTTGAACACCGTGTACGAGTAGTAGCATTCAGGCCATTTCCCACATTTACCAAAATACCTTGACACTGGGCTAGCCTATATATTGCCACAGTCTAAAAGTCCTTGGAAAGCCTATGATGTCATCCACCAAGACGTATCGGTTAGGTAATACTGCATGCTAGGTTTCACATGGAAATCCGTACTCTGAACTGTGCATCTTTAACCGGTCAATTTAGGCTACGAAGAACAAAAATGTTAACCAGGGTGGCTAGTGATATGACCTTTTGAAATTCCCTGACATTTCCCTGACCAAATAACTTTTTCCTTGGCTAAATCTTAGAAAAAGCACAAACTAAACCATGCCAATTTTATTTTAGTAAATCAATCATAATATTGTTGAGCAAATAAATTTTTATTGAATTAATTAAACATTAGGGGAGACCCCTGCGCGCTCCGCACGCCAACCAACGATGGAACCTTCTAAAAACATATGTTGTTTTATCTATACTAATATTATAAAGAGTTAAAGATTGTTTGTTTGTTTGTATGTAGGGGGTAATCTCTGGCACTACTGAACCGATTGAAAAAATAGTTTTACTAATAAAAAGCTACTCTATTCCTGAGTAACATAGGCTATAATTCATTTCGATAAAAAACTTTTTTATTTCAATATTTGTAAATTTAGTCTAAAAAAATTCTTAGGTTAGGCCTAGAATGATAACCAACACATATATTTACATTTATTACCATAGCAATCAATTGAATAAAATAACAGATAATATAGCTGTTTGATCCAATATTTTCATTAACAGCTGATTTCAAAATTTGAAGCAATTATTTTTGTATTTCTAGCTTTTAGGTTAGGGTTTTAAAGTGTAGACCTGAGCCTTGCTGGTTCTTTTAACCATTTTGTAACTGCTGTTATAAAATATAAGAAATAATTTAATTTGAACATTTAACATTATTTACCATCTTAGTTTTGAAGTTATTATTATTCCTATACCTTTATTATAAATAAAACATAACATATGTTTTTAGAAGGTTCTTTTGGAGGTTGGCGTGCGGAGCACGCAGGGGTCTCCCCTAGTTTATAATGAAAGTGTAGGTTTAATAATAACCTCAAAACTAAGATGGTAAATAATGTTAAATGTTCAAATCAAATTATTTCGTAAAATTTTATAACAACAGTTATAATAAAGGTTAAAAGAACCAGTAAGGCTCAGGTGTACACTTAATAAAAAACCTAACCAAAAAGTTACTCACTATCAATTACCGTATATTATCAATAAATAGGCCATGTCTTATTTATTTTTAATTAGGATGTAACATAGTTTTTAAATTCCTTAACGCAAGTTTTTATTGGTTTGTGTGTGTTGAAACATGTGTTGGTTCAGTATAATAGGACTAACTTAAAATATATTATTTTGTACTAAAAGCACGAAAGCAGCTAGATTAATTTGTTTCTTATTTTAAACAGCTGTTTTGTATAGAAATGGTTTTTAAATTCGTTCCATGTTAATCTTGTGGGGGAAAACCCGACCTTTGAGATTAGCTCACGCCATTAAGGATAAGAATTTTTGACATCTAAAACCTTATTGCAAAATTTCGAAATGAGACGAATCTTTTGACAACTCAAACATTAAATTTGGTCCAAAAATAACGGAGGAGTTGTGTTCACAAAAAACTGCTTCACGTATTATATAAGGATATAATTAAACACGGTAATATAATAGTTAAATATTTTATACTATCTAGTATGTTACTGTACCAACCACCAGCAGCGGAAAATTACACATTTATTACTATACATATTAAATTAAACAATGAATTACTCAAATTATATTTTATTATATTATGACAAAAGAAATAACCAATCGGTTTTTGTAATCCAGCTACCGCAACAGATTTGCATTGAAAATTTAATTAATTGATACGAATTGATTTTCGTATTAATTGATACACCGAAATTCGAAAACATTTAATAACAAAACTAACATTTTTAGAAACAGCACGTTAGAGAAAGGTTTCGAGGTCATATCACGGCAAGTGCATTGGAACCAGCTGCTACAATCACTCCCGTAACTTGCCGATAATTGTTTTTACGTATCAGAATACATTGTTTTCTTATTGGGTGGAATGAATAAAAACTAGTATTTGCTTAAACTAAGGCAATTTCAAGAATATTCTATGTTTGATATGAATAAAACTGTAAAGAATGTACTACCTGTAGTAAATTCTAATCTCACTAGAATATTCTAAACTTCCGAATGAATATACATTAGATTTTACTAACCAGTGATAGTATATTTTTAAATTTTTTTTCAAACCAGGGGTACAACACACTAATTTTAATCAGTTGCTAACAAAATGACAATGTTTACGCGAATTCGTGGAAGAAAGACTTACCTGGAGCGAAGAA